>JAEAOA010000534.1:1985000-2242500 GCA_016746295.1 Potamilus streckersoni
ATATAAATATATGTGGCAGGATATCAAACTAAAAATATATGTGGCAGGATATCAAACACATATATCTAGCAGGAAATCTTACATAAATATATGTGGCAGGATATCAAACTAAAAATATATGTGACAGGATATCAAACATAAATATATGCAACATATGGATAACGGAATTTAAAAGGAATTCAACAATTAGACGACAGCGAAATTGGCAATGAAAGCTAAGAGAAAAAAATGTTATTTTTATGATTTGTCACTGTATAAAAAATTGGCTAAAATTAAAAATAAAAACGAACAACTTCAGATGTGTTTACAAATTAATTAATTAATATCTCGTGCATCTTATCTTCTTGCTGCAACTCAGTTTAGTGCTGTAGTTTACATTGAACAAATAGTTAAGGAGTTGAAAATCTTCTACGCTGAAAACAATTATTAAAAACACACACCAATTAGCACTTCTGATAATTCCACACAGCACGTCACACGCTATAATAATTGACAGTGATGACTGAAATTGACATATATAAAGCACAGGGTGATATGAAAATCGGGCATAATCAATTAAAATTATCCGTTTGAAGGCAATAACTGTATAAGGAAGATCAATTTAAAAGAAGTAATGGATAACTTTGACTGCGACTTAATACTTACATAATTATAAACATGGTAAAATAATGATCCATACTTATTTGTTCATGATTACAAACATGTTAAAACAATGATCCATAGTTACATAATTTGCTAACATGAAAAAACAATGATCCCGGCACCAGATTTTAAGTATAAAACAATTCGAAGAGAACGTGGGTAAGTATTGTCAACAATTATTTCCCTTTGTCAAGTAGATTAGTTCTGCTCCACGATATTGTTTCCATATAAAAAAGAACGTGTACAAAACAATTTTCAGGATCAGATCATGTTTTCTATGTTTTACTTTTGTTTGGGATCGTCACTGTCCACAGTCAATTTATATGTACCAGACCAAATCAAACAGTAGTCCTAATTGTAGAAATAAAAAGTAGTTATAAGGGTAACAACATGGTTTTTCCCTGATATGCACTAGTGGAATATTGAATATTGAATAACCGGAAATCGCTGTTAATAAAGCGGCCATCAATATCATGTTTAAATGGCTCAAGTACGTCAACCAGGTTAGAAGATATAAACTCTGTAACAATTATTTGTAGTTGTATATGACAAATGAAATAGAATGTTGGGTCACTTTTGGAACCTCTTTGTAGATCTTTTCCAATCCATTTTCAGCCTTCAACTATGTTAGAATCCATGATCTATGTGTATAACTATGATTGTTGTTTGTTTCTATAATTCTAGAAATTTAAGAAATCGTACTTTTGTCATGGGCAATATTTGGTTACGGAATATTACTTTTATCAGCGTCCAGTTTCGGTCGCGTGTTAGACTTTTTTGTTTGTCAACTTACATGTATTTTACTCTTACAAATAAACATTATAAAATTAATGATGCTGGCAATCGTTTTCCCCATTGTACCGCACCTCTGTAAACCATTTCACGATGCACCTAATGCCTTGAGAATAGTTTTGAAACCATTATTGATACCTGTTTTTGCATGTTGATGGTTTCTTTGTTCCTTTGTCTGTTATTGTGTCGTCTGCAATAATGGCATCACATGGATACCGTAATTACCTGTATCCAAGTACCATCGAAAACGTTGACAAATCGTAGAGTGCGGATCGCTTTTGGTAATTTGTAAGTTGATTATTTATACAAGACAAAATAATTGGAAATAGTTTCTGAATTCCTAATGCATGTCAAAATAATCCGGAAAGAATCGTTGCATCTTTTTGTCAGAACATCGGATTCAAAATCGGTCTGATTTCAGCAATAGAAGATTGCTATTCTTGGGGAGATTTTCAGAAAAAGTAATACAGTACGAGATTTTATTTTATTTGAATGTATGCGGGCTAGATCAATTCTCTCCTTATACGGGAGTAAAGAAATATCAATCGAGTCAATTCTTTATTTCCTTCATGTTATGGAGGCGGCGCTAGTGAAACAAATATTAGCTGATCTACTACGAATATCGTTATATATATGTGTGTGTCTGTATATATATATATATATATATATATATATATAGTATGTGTGTGTGTGTATATATATATATATATATATATATATATATATATGTGTGTGTATATATATATATATATATATATATATATATATATATATATATATATATATATATATGTATATATATATATTCTGGTGAAATATGACTAATTATACTGGATCTGTTGAATGTCAACTGTTCATGAAAACGATACCCTTCTCTTTTACTATATTGTGGAATGGTATGAAATATTTGTTTGTTGTTCGTCCGTTGAGTCGACGAAGACAACTTTAGTCATCTGTGAGTTGGAGGGGATGGTTCTGCTCTGTTGGTAGCTGATAAGGCCAATCATTGCATGGAAGGTTCTGCTCTGTTGGTAGCTGATAAGGCCAATCATTGCATGGAAGGGATAAGGCATGAGTGGGGCATTTCCAAGAGGTTTGCTGACGCGCGCTTTTCGGACTTGCCTCTCCAGCTCTGCAGCTGTTGTTCTGCTAGATTTGTACAGCTTTGAGACTTTGTGCAGATAGGAAAGACAAGTGACTCGATCGCTGACTGTTTGCTCCAATGAATGTATGCTGAACACTGTCGATGCAGCTTTCAAATTGCTTTTGAAGCGTTTCTTCTGACCTCTATAGGCTCTCTGTCCTTGCTTTAGGTCGCCATAGAAGAGTTTCTTAGGCAGCCGGTGGTCTGGCATGCGTACGACATGTCCGGCTCAGTGTAGCTGTGACTGCATCAGGATGGTGTGAATGCGGAGGAGACCTGCTTGGGTGATTATCTCGGTGTCTGGGACATTGTCCTACCACTTGATGTTGAAACTTGTGGTGTGAAAGTGGTTCATCTTCCTGGCATGGAGTTGATACACCGTCCATGTCTTGCATGCGTAGAGTAGTGTGGGGATCACAACTGCCCTGTAGACCTTTAGTTTGGTCGTGATGCTGATGCTTCAGTCTGCCAAAAGTTGCTATGGCTCTGGCAATGCGTAGGTTCACCTCATCGTCAACGGTGACACTTTGTGATAGTGTGCCTCCAAGGTCGGTCAAGTGGTTCACTATGTTGAGTTGTTGGCTGTTGTCGGTGATGTTGGGCTAAACATAAGGAATTCCAGGGGCCGGATAATGCAGTACGTCAGTGTTCTTAGTAGTGTGGATTGGTATGAAATATAATCTATAACGCATATACAACCTGATCGTGATGGATAATTTTCTTACAATGTTAATGGCTCTTATGAACTTTGACTTTGAACTTGATTATAATTATGTCAGGAGTTCTTTAAGTTTGTTAATCCCTTTAAGATTTGGAGATGTGGAGCAGAAGACCTTATACAGATATAATTGAATATTTTATGTTGCCACGACCCAATAGCATAATTTGTAACAATCTACAGGACAGAGAAAGGATCCTCTAGCTTAGTAGGATTGAGATTTTCCAGTTAAAGTCGCTACTGTTTGCCTGATACTAAACACTGGAAATGACATAAGTATTGTAGTTGAAGTTTATATCTGCGGCTATAAGACATTTAATGCTTTATATGTGGTATCTTTTAACACACACTTCTTTAGACAAGTATAATGAACACAAACTACCAGTGGAGTGTATTTGTGGTAAAGGGAGGGACAACATTCTGTAACTGTTTGTGGTGACTGCAGTGCTGCCAAACTGATCTCTAAAATAAAAGTCATATAGGCTACGCACTGTGAATTCCTTATTTTGCTAAACAATACACTTTCCCTGATACATACATGTATGAATAATGGAAGGCATTCTATTATTTCCACATTTAGATCCATTATTGGGGCTTTCAGTTCATGGAACAGGGAAGGAATTCTATTATTTTACATGGAAGGGAGCCACTGTTGGGGGTTTTAACTTGAAGATCGTTTAAGGGATTCTATTGTTTTCACTAAAGGATGAATTGTTGGGGCTTTTAACTCGAGGATTGTTTAAGGGATTCTACTATTTCCACTGAAGGATGAATTGTTGGGATTTTTAACTCTAATATCGTTCAAGGGATTCTATTGTTTTCACTGAAGGATTAATTGTTGGGGTTTTAAACTCGAGGATCGTTTAAGGGATTCTATTATTTTCACTGAAGGATGAATTGTTGGGGCTTTTAACTAGAGGATCGTTTAAGGGATTCTATTGTTTTCACTGAAGGATGAATTGTTGGGGCTTTTAAATCGAGGATCGTTTAAGGGATTCTATTGTTTTCACTGAAGGATGAATTGTTGGGGATTTTAATTCGAGGATCGTGTAAAAGATTTTATTGTTTTCATTGAAGGTTGAACTGTTGCTGCTTTTAATTCGAGCATCGTTTAATGGATTCTATTTTTATCACTGAAGGATGAATTGTTGGGGCTTTTAACTCGGGGATCGTTTAAGGGATTCTATTGTTTTCACTGAAGGATGAATTGTAGGGGCTTTTAAATCGAGGATCGTTTAAGGGATTATATTGTTTTCACTGAAGGTTGAATTGTTGGGGATTTTAGTTCGAGGATCGTTTAAGGGATTCTATTGTTTTCACTGAAGGATGAATTGTTGGGACTTTTAACTCGAAGATCGTTCAAGGGATTCTATTGTTTTCACTGATGGATGAATGGTTTTGAATCTTTAAATTCAAAGTTCATTGAATTTAATAAATCCATGAAGTTGTGACCTCATGAATAAAAGCGACTTCACAGTAGTGCATTCGTTTACTAGCAACAGGCATCTGAACTACAGGAGAAGAAAACATACATCCATTGGACCAGAATATACACATATTGCTAGCTGCACGGTCAGTGTTCATCCTTAATCGATTACTTTCTTGTACCCTCATTAAAAGCATAATGATGTCACTTAGGTCAAAATAGAGGATGATGAACACCTAAATCTATTGGAAAATTTAAATTTAATAGCTGTGTTGATAGTTCTGACAAATTATAGGAATCTTCACTCCAGATCCATAAGGACATCATCACAACCAGATTGAATATACCTTGGTGAAAAAAAAACAAAAACAGTCGATTCTGCACAGGACTGAATATTGCAAGAACACTAAGTTTTCCGGGAGCAGATACTGCAAGTGACCATGATTTATTAATGATAACGATTCTCTTCCACCTGAAAATGATCCAAAAGCTTAACCAAGAATCAGTTTTGCCCTTGAAAAATTGAAAGATCTTAAAGTCACAGAAGCCTTCCAAGCAATGATAGGTGGTAACCTTTCATAACCCTGGTCAGCCAAGATACCGACGTAGAGTCCTTAACAACCATATTCAACACAGCTGTAACTAGCACAGCAAGCGATGTCATTGGAACATACCGTCGAATAATAGAAACTTTTGATCATAACAGATGTCCTTGAACTCTTGCGACAAAGAAGAAAACCGAAAAAGGGAAACAAAGACCATGAAAGGGCTAGACTATACAGAGAGATAAACAACATGATCAGGGAAGCATGAAAAAGGCAAATGAATCCTGGATAGAAATAAAATGCTGCAAACTCGAAGACGGTCTGAGTACAAATGATAGCAAAATGGCATATCAACTGGTGAGAGATCTCACAATCCATAAACAAGGGAAAACTACCACCATCCAAGATAAGTCAGGAAGATGCCTCACAGAATTTCAAGAGATCCTCAAGCGATGGACAGACTACTGCTCAGAATTGTACAATCATAAGAACCAATGAGTACTAAATTGCCCTCAGGCAGAATAAATTGATGACAACCTCATTCTTCATGACTTAGAAATTGCAGTTAGGTCACTAAAAAATGGAACGGGATTGCCAACATATCAGCAGAGTGCATTCAATGAGGAGAAGAGATAGTTACATCGGTCCTAACAATAATCTGCAACAAGATATGGAGACAGGACAATGGCCGACCACACGAACTCTATCCCTGGTCATCGTGCTCCACAAATAAGGAAACTCACAGCTATGACAAAACTACTGAGCCATCAGTTTGATCAGTCACCTAAGCAAAGTCATGCTAAAGATAATTCTCAACAGACTAAAGCCTCAAGCAGAGAAAATTATTGCTGAAGAGCAGGCAGACTTCCAAGCAGGAAGTACTAACATAGAACAATTCTTAAATCCTTTTCGAGAAATACTTTCAGCATCAGCAAAATCTATGCCACGTATTAATAGATTTCAAAAAGGCATTTTGTAAGGTATAACATGCAGTCCTATGGGCAACTATGAGGAAGTACATCAGTTAAAACCTGGCGCAGGTTGTTTAGTACCTCTGTGACAAAGCCACCAGTACTGTTCCCATCAATAGCAGCAGATGATATTTGATTCGATCAACAGTTGGACTCAGACAGGGATGTATACTGTCATCTGCACTCTTCAAACTTTTCCTGGAAAGGATTATAGAGATGTCTTGCATGACCACAGGGGTACTGTCAGCATCTCAATAAGACGAACCACCAACATTCGCTTCGCAGATGATATTAATGATTTATAGATGATGAAAACTGACTGGCTGACTTAGTTGAGCGCATCGACACAACCTGCACAACATACGGTATGGAGATTAGCGCCTAAAAAACCAAATTGATGACAAACCACACTAATGGCATCAGTGCAGAAATTAAGGTCCGTGGACAGAAGATGGAAAGAGTTACAAGCTTCAAGTACTTGGGATCAATTATCACAGATGAGGGGCTGAAAACCAGAACTACATTGCAGGATTTCTTAGACAACATAAGCAATAGCATGGTTGAGACCAAAATGGAAAACTACCACCATTGCTTTTGGTTCTGAAAAAGGCTGATTCGCTCGATTGTTATATACATTCTTCTGTATGCTTGTGAAAAATGGACGCTCCCATCAAATTAATAAAGGGTTCAAATCTCTGAACCGCAAGATCTTGGACATCTCATACATTGACCATATAATCAACGATGACGTCCACAACTGAATCCAAAGTGCTATCAAATTATATGCAGAACTCTTAATCATTGTAAAAAGCGAAAACTGAAGTGGTACGTTCATGTCTCAAGATCATCTGGACTGGCAAAACAATCTTACAAGGCACTGTGCGAGTGTGCAGAAGACGTGGCAGACAGACAGACATGGGAAGACAATATTAAGGATTGAACTGGCACGGTATTTGGAGATTACCAAAGGCAATTGGAACACAGGGAAAGATGGACTTGATTGGTTGTAAAGTCAACTATGGTGCCTCAACGACCTCTTAGGTTAAGGAAGTGAGGACGATGACGACGACGACGACGATGATGATGACAATGATGATGATGATTCAAATGTTGCCAATGATCAACCAATATTCCCATTTTGTATCATATATCAAACGTTGTATTCATAATCATAGCGTATTATGTTGGTAGGAATTAATGTGTATAACTGTATAACTTTTAATAATGGTAGGAAGGTCAATAATCTTTATAATTTCATAAATACTTCATTTCATTTAGCAAAATCATCATGATCATTTCTATGTTTTGTTTTCTTCTTAGCGAGCATGCGTTAGAGAGTAGCGAAACAAAGTATGAGCAGCCATTTTGCCTACAGTTGCCAATATATTTACCATTCTGGCTGCATAAGTGAAGGTATGAAGTATTTCAGCGCGATAATGATGACAAGAAGTCATGTTTTACATTCAATGAATTGGAGAGAGAGAGAGAGAGAGAGAGAGAGAGAGAGAGAGAGAGAGAGAGAGAGAGAGAGAGAGAGAGAGAGAGAGAGAAAGGTTTGTTGATATCTGATATTTAATATATTTTTGCACAGTGTGTTTGGCTGGATCTTATCGTCCATTTGGAGTCTCTTATTGCATGACCTGCACAGCTGGCATGTATCAACCGGCGACTGGTCAAAAGTCATGTTTACCCTGCCAACCGGGCACATACCAGAATCTTACAGGGCAAACGTCTTGCAAATTTTGCGCTGTGGGCACAAACCAAACGAGTTCAGGTTCTACATCCTGCACACCTTGTAAGCAAGGGTATTACCAGCCAAATGAAATGTCACCGGTGTGTATAGCGTGCAGCGCCGGATGGTATCAACCTTCTATAGGGGCGTCTTCTTGTAATCAATGTGAAATTGGATCTTATCAAAGACTCCAGGGTCAAGGTTCCTGTATTAAATGTCCTACTGGTAAAACAACTGATGCAACAGGATCCACGTCAGGAGACAACTGTTATTCAGGTAATTTCATCAGAATGCCTATGATGACTTCAAAACATTGTATTAATTATTTTCTTTCCTCGCTTTCAGAGTAGTACTGTCAATGTGCTTCTGTTCGCATTTTATTTGCTGAATTTGCTAGATAAATCTTGCGTCGATATTAAATAAACGCGAGTTATTTTATCTTACTAATTACATGTACAAAAAATGTGTATATCCGTGTTTGATGTAGGGAATCCGCGAAATTAAATAATGAAGAACAGAAGTTGGAAGTTAGATGATAGTATCTCCTTATTTGAATATATACAGAATAATTTCCGACCAAATGTGCTAAAGTCAATGTTGTGTGTACACCGGTACATTCGTCATACCAATCTTAAAGGTCTCATGACATCTTCTTGAAGCCAAATCAAATATATCATAGTTGAATCATTTTGGTAAACATGGGGCCCACGATTGCGATATTTGCATAAAGGAGTATGCGGTTTTAATTAAGCGCACGACATTAAAAAGCCACCACTGGTTAAGTTCTTTTGGGAACACACTTATTTCCTCTGGTATGGTGCTATATTTTATTCCTTTTCACGGCCTTAATAAGCCACTTTTGTTTGCCTTTGGGACAGAAGATAATTTTTGTATGACATTATTTTCTTGTAAGAATGATTGTATTTTCTGGATACGTGACTTAAGTACGTCATGGTATTAATTGTATGATCTTAATATTTTCCCTTAGATTGCCTTGATGGAAGAGCATAACTTTCTTTCATGTACACTCTATTTTATTGTGGGAACATTTTATTGCTCTATTATTATTATTATTATTATTATTATTATTATTATTATTATTATTATTATTATTATTATTATTATTAATGATGTTGTTGCAATATGACGTGTATTAAATTATCAAACTTGAAATTTAACTTTAAAGTGTTATTGTTTAGTAAGAGAACGTGGTACATTTAAATGAAATCATGTGAAATAAAGGAATTATAGCAATCCACTATTATTGCTTTACGACTTTTTTTGTGCAGTGGTTCGTTTTATTGGTATACTTAAGATCAACCGCAACTACAAACCAACATACGAGAATAAAAGTAGCACGGATTTCAAGAATCTGGAACAAGAGCTTACAAAAGAGGTACAGTGGCATATTTGGTACCTTTTAATGTGGTAAAATTATTCACTTTTGTCACTTACTAACTCATTATGTTTTAAGGATCTAAGAATTTCAAGAATGGTATATCTCTTCATAACATGTGAAAGATATCAAAATAAAATTAAGTTATGTAGTATTTCTAAATATAAGTTTGCGATTGTTTTAATTTCTGCAAGTAATGTTTTAATTTCTGCAAGTAATGTTACGATTTCTTTCATTATTTGCTTTAAATCATTGCTTTATTTATATAAAAAAGAACTTTAGGAATGTTGCAACAAACATTAGCTATCTTAGTTTTATTGAACCTGAAAGCCTTTTCGATATAAAATACCGCATAACTCCATTTTTGTCTTCTTTTTTCAGTTAGATAAAGCTTGTAGGAATGGAACCTTGAGAAGTTTCTGCAAATACAGCAAACTCACAAGTACAAGGTAATAAATAAATGTGCATTTTGTCCTTTGAAACCTCGTGTACTGATCAAGTTAATGAGAGGTCTCACTTTTAATCTGGTTTGCAACCACATATTTAAAGGAATAAACCTATTGCTCTGTCTGGCGCCAGATGAAATGATCCTAACATGTGGTATCTAGATTATTGTTACGTTTTCCCTAACCACGAACTGATGTTCGTTGGTAGATATATGGTTGTGTGACAATACCAACGTCTGTATCTAAACGGCACTTATCTTGCGAAATATAGCGTATTTCGCTAACTCAAAGCTTTCGTTTATTTTGTACGTTTCTTTTAGTTCTTAAGCAGAACTCCTAGGGAAAAAAGAATCTAGAAATGTTAAAAGAATTAGTAAAGCAGAGGAAATTCAATGGTTAAGTCTCGTCTTTTTTCCAGTTCCGGTTGTCATACCTGATAAATCTATTGTCAAGAATATTGATATATTTTACAATTTGTCAATAGCGGGTAAGAGTGATGTACATATTTCTTGAATTGCCATAGAATTTGGTTCAGGATTTATTTTTTTTCCAATATAACTTACAAATATCTCTTGAATCAGTCAAACCAATAGTATAGCATTTAAAAAAGGCTGAATGTTATCCTATCAAAAGGCCGGTTTTCAAAACTAATCGATGTCTTCGGGGATTAGGCCATCATTGTAATTTGTAATCATTGTGCCTCAATGTCTGCGCAGTCATTACAAAGTGTATTTATTCGTACTTGTCGCCACAACCACTATAAACATGTCCTTCTGCGGAAATTGCACATAAAGCATTTCTGTTTATGTTGCAATTTGAAGGGGCTTCTTTCCTTCGTTTGGTCTATCCTTTAGCCTATCCTGCCATCTGAAGGCGCTTCTTTCTTTTACTCTTTCCTTTTATGTATGCTGCCATTTGAAGATACTTCTTTCCTTCTTTTGGTTTTCTTTTAATTTTTCTAGCAAACTTCTTTCCGCCGGACAAGCGTTTAAGAAAGCAAAACAAATATAGGAAAGTATATAAATTACAGAAACACACACATATTCAGCTATTCCAGCTATATATGCTAATTTGAAAGGGCGGTAACATTTTTATATAGAAGCAGCTACTTTAATCAAAGCGACAATAACAAAATTGGAGAATTTACGTACTGCAGGACTGCATTACGTGACGTTTAATAACTGGCGACACATAAGGTTGTCACAACTGGTTTACCGCTTCAGAAGGAATTTTTCGCTAGCAATTTATGAATTGTAAACGACATGGTCAATAGGATGTTGAAACAACAAGGTTGCAAGGAAACATAGACCAACTGGAGGAATAATCTGAGTTTTATTCCAGATATTCATGAGGAATATTTCTTAAAATTTTGATGGATGGTATACCGCTTTTATTTCTATGACAAAACTTTGAGAACGTCATTTACGTTATTTTTATGCGTAGTAATATATTTTTAAGTTGAATGCTTGGTGTATCCTGAAGAGCATTCTACTTGCATCTTTCCCTCCATCGGTATTACAATCACCAATATGTTCTTTAAATTTGGTGCTTTTGTAAGAGAAATAACCAGGCCCTACTTATAGGCATAACACAGTATATAAACTTTAGGCATTCATTGTTGAATTTGCGGATGCACAGTGGGAGACCGCAAAGGTGACGGACATTAGACCTGATTGTACCACGACCTGCCAATGAGTAGGTAAATCGTATAGTATTCACACCTTTGCCAGCTATTGTACCATGCCTTTTGGCCGCGCGTCGAGCACTCTGACCACTGGCCTTCATTCATCGTCTCTTACAACGTGAAGCAGAGTTCAAAGAACCTATTCTACATTATCACGCCCGCAGAGAGCTACTCGCTGATGTACTTCAACATAAATTAACTCATTCAGGATAAAGAAACTCTTCGTCCTAGTTCGAGAGTTTTGTAAAAATAATAAACCGTTTTCCATATGGATTTTAAGATGAGTTTCATTTCATATAATAATGAACCGTACAAAAACGGCATATGCTTTTATTTCCCATTTACAATTAAAATTCATGAACAAGTTGTTTAACACTATTACACTAACATTACATCAAGAGTCACATGTGATTCATGAAATTACGCAATTCTATGCAACAAATATATTTGCGTCAGTGTTTTCCTTAAGAACTCGCACTTATGGGATCGTGAGTGTAAACTATTACGGTAGTTCTAATGACAAAATTATATGATAATTATTCACATTCCAGCTCGCTGTTAAAATATCGTATTGATTGAATAAATAACTACGCCCAGTTACTATGAGGCTGTTTTATTTGAGCTCAAAACGGTAGTGTTTTCTAACAGTTAACATTATAGCCTTACTCAGGTCATACTACAAAATATTGTGCATTTCTCATTTCGTAACAACACTAAAATGTCGATGTTTGTAAAGCATATATAACATTTGTTTTGGCCAGAAATGGAAGCATCGTGGCAGAAACGGAGCTAGGATACCTGGCAAATCCATTGGTAACAGAAATCTCGGTGACGTCATCAATGATGGAGGCCCTCTCACAGAGTTCAAGCTCTATTGCTCAAGCAATAAATACGTCTTTCACAACATTCAGTCAACTGTCAGGTATTGACATGACAATGCATATATTTGACTATACGTCACACTATATTCCACAGCATTCAGTCAACTGACAGGTATTTTTGACATGAACATGTATATTTTTCACTATTCGCCACACTACATTCCACAGAATTCAGTCAACTGTCAGGTATTTTTGACATGAAAATGTATTTTTTTGACTATACGTCACACTATATTCCACAGCATTCAGTCAACTGTCAGATATTTTTGACATAAAAATGTATATATTTGACTATACTTCACACTATATTCCAAAGCATTCAGTCAACTGTCATGTATTTTTGACATGAAGATGTATATATTTGACTATAAGTCACACTATATTCCACAGCATTCAGTCAACTGTCAGGTATTTTTGATATGAAGATGTATATATTTGACTATACGTCACACTATATTCCACAGCATTCAGTCAAATGTCAGGTATTTTTGACATGAAGATGTATATTATTCACTATACGTCACACTATATTCCACATCATTCAGTCAATTGTCAGGTATTTGACATGACAATGTATATTATTCACTATACGTCACACTATATTCCACATCATTCAGTCAACTGTCAGGTTTTTGACATATTATTCACTATACATCACACCATATTCCACATCATTCAGTCAACTGTCAGGTATTTGACATTAAAATGTATATTATTCACTATACGTCACACTATATTCCACATCATTCAGTCAATTGTCAGGTATTTGACATGAAAATGTATATTATTCACTATACGTCACACTATATTCCACATCATTCAGTCAAATGTCAGGTATTTGGCATGATAATGTATATTATTCACTATACGTCACACTATATTCCACAACATTCAGTCAACTGACAGGTAATTTTGACATGAAAATGTATATTTTTGATATACGTCA
The DNA here is from genome assembly GCA_016746295.1 of Potamilus streckersoni. Classification (NCBI taxonomy): domain Eukaryota; kingdom Metazoa; phylum Mollusca; class Bivalvia; order Unionida; family Unionidae; genus Potamilus; species Potamilus streckersoni. The sequence goes on from JAEAOA010000534.1 coordinate 1,998,324, forward strand.
CACTATATTCCACAGCATTCAGTCAACTGTCAGGTATTTTGACATGAAGATGTATATAATTGACTATACGTCTCACTATTTGACAGCTTTCAGTCAACTGTCAGGTATTTTGGACATGAAGATGTATATATTTGACTAAACGTCACACTATATTCCACAGCATTCAGTCAACTTTCAGGTATTTTTGACAAGAAAATGTATATATTTGACTATACGTCACACTATATTCCACAGCATTCAGTCAACTGTCATGTATTTTTGACATGAAATTGTATTGTATATATTTGACTATACATCACACTATATTCCACAGCATTCAGTCAACTGTCAGGTATTTTTGACAAGAAAATGTATATATTTGACTATACGTCAAACTATATTCCACAGCATTCAATCAACTCTCAGGTATTTTTGACATGAAAATGTATATATTTGAATATAAGTCACACTATATTCCACAGCATTCGGTCAACTGTCAGGTATTTTTGACATGAAAATGTATATATTTGACTAAACGTCACACTATATTCCACAGCACTCAGTCAACTGTCAGGTATTGTTGACAAGAAAATGTATATTTTAGACTATACGTCACACTATATTCCACAACATTCAGTCAACTAACAGGTATTTTTGAGATGAAAATGTATATGTTTGACTATACGCCACACTATATTCCACAGCATTCAGTCAACTGTCAGGTATTTTTGACATGAAAATGTATATATTTGACTATAATTCACACTATATTCCACAGCATTCAGTCAACTGTCAGGTATTTGGCATGAAAATGTATATATTTGACTATACGTCACACTATATTCCACAGCATTCAGTCAACTGTCAGGTATTTTTGACATGAAAATGTATGTATTTGACTATACGTCACACTATATTCCAAAGCATTCAGTCAACTGTCATGTATTTTTGACATGAAAATGTATATATTTGACTTTACGTCACATTATATTCCACAGCATTCAGTCAACTGTCAGGTATTTTTGACATGAATATGCATATATTTGACTATACGTCACACTATATTCCACAGCATTCAGTCAACTGTCAGGTATTTTTGACATGAAAATGTATATATTTGACTTTACGTCACACTATATTCCACAGCATTCAGTCAACTGTCAGGTATTTGGCATGAAAATGTATCTATTTGACTATACCTCACACTATATTCCACAGCATTCAGTCAACTGTCATGTATTTTTGACATGAAAATGTATATATTTGACCATACGTCACACTATGTTCCACAGCATTCAGTCAAATGTCAGGTATTTTTGATATTTGGATTCAATTTACAATCTATTTCAATTTTTTTTTCTTCCTTGCGTCCATTCATGCATACAGTTTTTGTGTTTACGGTGTAAAAAACGTGCTTCAGAATCCATTAAAATTTGCAAACCAAATAAATGGCAACTTCTAAAGTCTCTTTCATAATTGAATTCAATTTTATATTTCATGCTTTATACGGTTTTCTTTGTTGTTATTCATCTTTATAAATGTAAAAATTATATCGTTTCAGAATTTCAATGTGTTTATGAGAGAGAGAGAGAGAGAGAGAGAGAGAGAGAGAGAGAGAGAGAGAGAGAGAGAGAGAGAGAGAGAGAGAGAGAGAGAGAGAGAGAGAGAGAGAGAGAGATTCTTGATATACAAAATTTATTATATTTTGTTGCACAGCGTGTTCGGCTGGATCATATCGTTCCCCTGCAGTCTCGGAATGTGTGGCCTGCGCAACTGGCATGTTTCAACCGGAGAGTGGTCAAATATCATGTGTACCCTGTCAACCGGGCACGTACCAGAATCTTACAGGGCAAACCTCTTGCAAATCTTGTATTGTGGGCACCTACCAAGCAAATGAAAAGTCACAGGTTTGTATAGCGTGCAGCGCCGGATGGTATCAACCTTCTCCAGGGGCGTCTTCTTGTAATCAATGTGAAATTGGATCCTATCAAAGTCTCCAGGGTCAAAATTCCTGTATTAAATGTCCAGCTAATAAAACAACAGATGCAACAGGATCCACGTCCGTAGACAACTGTTATTCAGGTAATATCATCAGACTGCCTATCCAGACCTCAACACGGTTATATTATGTATTTTCTGTCTAAACTTGCTGATGTTTGCCTGCTATTTATTTCCGCAGAATTTGCTTGAGATATTATATTTCGACATTAAAAGTCGAAATCGCTTTATCCGACGAATTATTATAAGTTCAGGACTTTACGTATCCGTGCAATGATTTGACATCAACAAATTGAGAAAATAGGAAAACACGAATAAGAATTAGATTATAGTATCTCCTTAATTGAATCTACACTCAATAGTTTTGGATAAATGGTGTAAAAAGCCTCTTGTTATTTTTTATTTTTTTAAAAGTCAAACTTAATTATCATGATTAAACACTTCCGTTTGCCTTTGCTTTACAAGTGTACTCCTTTATTTGACAACCACAATATGCCGACTTCAGCTCAATTATTACAATACAAAATGTTGTATTTCATGTAGATTCAATGATGAATCTAACGTTAGACCTTTAAAGCGATAGAAACAAGATATATTTCCTTTGGGAACATAGCCTGATAGTTTTACTCTTTGCCAATCATCGTAATTTGATTTTGGAGGCAAAATAACTTTCATTTTTGTTACACACTATTTTCATGTGGAAACATGTTTTTCCATACAAGACATAAAAAGCCTTGCATTGTAGTGATATAACTGTTTGCACAATATTTTTATGTTGGAACTTGGTATTATTTCTTTGCATGACTTTCACCAGGTGTCTTTGTGCATCTTAGAGGAGAAAATTATCTTGTAGGAATTTGATCTTTTTTATATAAACCTTACAAACGCTAACATTCTATGACCTTTTTCAAACAAAGCCAGGTGTCCTCATGCATTAGTCCTTTTTTTTTTGCTGTCTGCTATTAATTGTTGCAATTTGTATCATATTTTATCTTGAGAATCAAAAAGGGGAGAATTATTTTGGAATGTACTAACTCAACTTTGATATAATTTGGGTATTTTAAAATATTGGCACATGTACATGTTTTCTTAGGTAAAGCCTATGTATCATTATGAATGTAAATGACGCCCAACAGACTAATTGTGAAAACTGGATTTAGGTTACAGTGACGAGGAATGAAGCTTGGTATGATTTAAAGGAACTAGTGTGAATAGAATTAATTACAGCAACGCACGGATTCTGTGTGATATGTGATATGGGTCTGACGTCTCGCCGACTTGGGGGAACTGTATTTTGTGTTCTCAGTGAGTTACTTTGTCTCTATATTCGAGTCAAATGATTCATTTCATTTTTAGTTTTAATTTTATACCAAGCAAACGATGAAACCACCCGAGTCCCTTTAACTTGCAATTCATCGATTTTCGTCAATTATGCAAATGTAGTTGGAATGTTCCGAATCCATCGTTTATGTTTTATTACATTTGTATGCAGTGGCTCGCTTTGTTGGCACACTTAAGATCAACCGCGACTACAAAGCAACATACGGGGACAAAAGCAGCACGGATTTCAAAAATTTGGAACAAGAACTTACAACCGAGGTACATTTTGCTAATTATAGATGTGATCAAATTAGTCACTTTTGCCTCTTATTTACACGTTATGTCCATATCAGAATCTGTATATTTAAATTAATAGAAGATTTAAATTGATAGAATAGCATATCATACCATACCTTCCACACATGCAAAATATATTAAAAAACGTTATAATATGACGTTTTTTTTCTAAATAAAAGGTTGTGATTATAAAAGTAGTTTCTTTCTTTTATCTGCTTTTATTTTTATATAATCTCTTAAGTTTTGGAAACATTTTGTATCTGCGTTGCTTTGTTTCAGTCTAAAAATTTTTAAGATACTAAATAGTGCCAAGACTCCCTTATTTATGTCTATCTCCTTTCAGATGGACAAAGTTTGCAGGAATGGATCCCTGAAAAATTTCTGCAAGTACAGTAAATTGATAAACACGAGGTAATAAATAAATGTCTATTAGTCATTTGAAACTTTGTGTACTAATTAAAGCAAATACTAGTTCTCTTTGAATCAGGTTGGTTTCTCTGCCACATTTGTAGAAGAACTAGCCTGTTACTATCTGTCGCTAGATGACGTGATTCTGACGTGCTTTCTACACTGTTGTTATGTTCCTAAAATGCATGCCTACAGGTCAGCAATATCACTAGATGTATCTTACATTGTTAATTCATAGATTTTACTTGTTTCTCTTGATGATTCTTTTCTCTTGTAAACAAAACATGTATGGATAGAGGTAGGTAGAATCCAAAGAACAATTGGTATTAAATACCGATTTAAAGCATTTCTTCGTCAATTGTCACAGGTTTGGTTGTCGCACCGGACAAATCTATTGTATGTTAAGAATATTCATATATTTTACAATGGGTCAACAGCATAGTTTCCTTTCCAGTTAGGCTACTGTGATGCATATATGTCTGCCATGTCAATAAAATCTGGTTCAGAACTTGCTTTTTCCGAATGAACAAATGACTGGATAATCCGTATCTCTTAGATACAACAGTTGGATTATATAAAATTAAAATTGACCAACGTTTACATTGACAACTTTTAAAAGGAATCGATGATATTAGGACATGTCCATTATTGTTTCCGCTATGTTTAAATGTAGACTCAATCATCACAAGGTGTATCTGTGTCTGAATGTCGACACATTCATTGCTATATGTCATTTATTCTATTCTTCTTTCCTTCATATCATAATGGAATAATTATTTTCATCCGTCAATTGTGTATAAATAACTAATTAAAGAAGAAATCTCTCTACATCTCTGTGACTGTCCCTCTCCCTCTCCCAATCCATTTGCACACACACACATACACACACACAAACACACACAAACATTTATATATATATATATATATATATATATATATATATATATATATATATATATATATATATATATATATTTATTTATGAAAGGTCATTGTGTATGTGTTGTATTTTTAACATAGCTTTCACAATTTGAATCATATCGCTACGATGTCTATATTGTGGCAGTTTATAGTGATGTCCAGCACTAATCATAAGGCCTCAGCCATCTAGCATCGTGTCCCACCCAGTGATAGTATCCAGCCATGTAGCATCAAGTTCCACCAAGTGTTAGTATATGACACCAGGTTATAGTGATATATAGCATTAGTCATAAGGTCTCAGCCATGTAGCATCAAGTCCCACCCATTGATAGTATCTAGCACTAAGCATAGGGCTTCATACATGTAGCATTAATCCCACCCAGTGATAGTATCCTGACACCAGATTATAGTGATATCTAGCACTTAGCATAAGGCCACAGCCATGTAACATAAAGTACACCCAGTGGTAATATCCAGATATCTAGCACTTAGCATAAGGCCGCAGCCATGTAACATCAAGTACACCCAGTGGTAGTATCCAGATGTCTAGAACAAAGCATAAATGCCTCAGCCATGTAACATCAAGTACACCCAGCGATAGTATCCAGATATATAGCACTAGGCATAAGGCCTCAGCCATGTAACATCAAGTACACCCAGCGATAGTATCCAGATATATAGCACTAGGCATAAGGCCTCAGCCGTGTAACATCAAGTACACCCAGTGATAGTATCCAGATATCTAGCACTAGGCATAAGGCCTCAGCCATGTAGCATCAGGTACACCCAGTGATAGTATCCAGCCATGTAGCATCAAGTCCCACCAAGTGTTAGTATATGACACCAGGTTATAGTGATATATAGCACTAGTCATAAGGTCTCAGCCATGTAGCATCAAGTCCCACCCATTGATAGTATCTAGCACTAAGCATAGGGCTTCATCCATGTAGCATTAATCCCACCCAGAGATAGTATCCTGACACCAGGTTATAGTGATATCTAGCACTTAGCATAAGGCCGCAGCCATGTAACATCAAGTACACCCAGTGGTAGTATCCAGATGTATAGAACGAAGCATAAATGCCTCAGCCATGTAACATCAAGTACACCCAGCGATAGTATCCAGATATATAGCACTAGGCATAAGGCCTCAGCCATGCAACATCAGGTACACCCAGCGATAGTATCCAGATATATAGCAATAGGCATAAGGCCTCAGCCGTGTAACATCAAGTACACCTAGTGATAGTATCCAGATATCTAGCACTAGGCATAAGGCCGCAGTCATGTAACATCAGGTACACCCAGTGATAGTATCCAGATATCTAGCACTAAGCATAAGGCCTCAGCCATGTAGCATCAAGTCCCACCCAGTGATAGCATCCAGCCATGTAGCATCAAGTCCATCCAGTGATAGTATCCAGCCATGTAGCATCAATCCCACTCAGTGATAGTATATGAGACCAGGTCCAACGGTCCTAACACTAAACTCATTATGCTGAACGCCAAGTGAGGCAGCTGCAAAAGCGATTCTTTTAAGCTTTTTGTATGATACGACCGAGGTTCGAATCCGTGACTTCCCACATCTGAGGCATCGCTCTAACCACTAACCTCAGCAGTTCTTTGAAATCATAGTGACATTTTATTAAGAATTTTGAATTTTTAAGTACAACTACATCTGGTAACACGATTAGCGAGTATAAGCATTGAAGACTCAGATGATAGCATCATTTTATGACTGAAGTCAATCAGCATAAACATGAGCGTGTAACAAATGTTTCAGCGTTTCGAAAGAATTTTTTTCATGAGCAAATTTACTAATCAGGAAACACATGGAACACATAAGGACTGATACATGAATAAATGGTCAAGAAGAAAATTTATTTTGAGTTTCTAGTGTACGAATGGAGATTATGCATCATATAACACTCTTACTTCTGGAAAATATAATGCTATTTTTGACCGCGAAAATCGTTAAGCTTTTTTAATAGTACATAATGGATTTTCGTAAGTTGAATAATATGAATATTTTGCTGGAGTATTCTGATTGTAACTTTCCATCAGTCTGTATTACGATTACCAATATTTTGTTTGAAGTTTGTTCTTTAGCAATAGACAAGACCACTCCGTTCCTTTAGGCATAACGCACTCTATACAACCAATGTGTTCAATGTTGACATTTATTTCATTCCGTTTTTAGTATTAACTTTTATTGCAAGCTAACAATTGTGTGAAAGGTTTGAAACATCATTAAGTTATGATGACTTTATTGTTTCCAGGATTTAGTTTTAGTTTTTATTATTTGAATTGTTATTATGGATTGTATACTACTCTTAAGAATGTGAAAATAATAATACATTGACCGAGAAAATCATTTAGCTGGTTTAACACGTACGCATGTATTTCATAGTTGTACGATATGTGCATTCTAACTGCATCTTATGGGATATCTTTATGACAATCATCATTGTTTTGTTTGGTGATTTACGGTACATGACCTTCAGGAGGTTCAATGTCAGCTGAGTTATCGCCAGAACTTAAAAGAGTCCATGATATGCATCGGTGTATTGCAGGAATATTCAACCCGATGGTTAGCATTTTAGATAAGACATGAGCGTAAGACGCAAAACATTTTATCACAAGTGTAGACTTTTATTATTCCACACTGAAACACAATATAGATTTCTTTGATCCACATTTCTGAACGATAAAGGAGGGTCGAAGTAAAATAGGCATCTAGTGCATGCTGCTTAACTTTTAAACGGTTAAACACCCATTGAAATTGTTTTGGCCTAAGATAGAGATTAATAGGTTAGTTTATACTGAAATTTTCCGTATTTACTTCAAATTCAATTTAAATATATTTTAGCTTTCAAAAAGAGGTGGTTAAAACTGATACGGTAATTGATAATGCACTGCTTGGAAAATATACTGCAGAGTGATTATGTAAGTCGCACGGTTTTTTAATCTTTGCCAGCGATATTACTTCACCCTTTAAGTTGTGAGTCCTGCATGCTAACCGTTAATCTACTGCCTAAAAATGATATCTTTTACGACATATTACGACATGCAAGAGAGTGCATGTGTCCTATCCTACATCAACAAGCCAGCATGGAGTCAATTCTACATTATCAACCCCACAAAAGGTAAACCACTAATGTGCTAACACAAGGTTAATTTGACAGAGAAAGTATAAAGGATGTATTGATCTTAGTTCGTGTAGATCTAAAATTCATCAGAAATAGTAGTCATGAGTCATGCAACATTTAACTATTGCTATTGCAGATTTGTTTCATTTGTTGGAATAAAGAACCATACAAAATACAGTATGTTTTTATTTCCCATGTCCAATTCAACTTGTTGCTAGCATCCGTTTGTCTAGAGAGACGATGGGAATGAGCCCATGAGAGGTGTCCCAGTTTATAGTTGTGCAGCGTCTTCTTTGGCTATTGAGCTTCACACGTGAGTGGCAATCCTTGCTGCAGTTGCTGCAGTTGAAGGTTGAGTCAGGTCTGGAATGGAACTGCATCCTCTTCCTCTTAGATCTTTTCGCATCAGCGAGCTATCATAAATTTTCCTCGGTGGCTTTCAGACCAGTAATTTATTACAGGTCTAGAGTACGTATTTGTGACCGGCCATTTGCTTTATTCGATTTGAAATAGTAGACCACAGTAGACATGTACAACGTTTATTTAGTCGGATTTGTATCGCGTAATAAGAATCATAAACATTATATCGTTTTGGCCATTATACAGTCTAAACATGATCTGGTTGGATAAAATTCTCAGTTTATATACCGGTTATGTTCACATTCTTCTGTGAACAGAGGTGAGTTTATTTACTCAACTATCATATAAACCACTCCTTTGTATATAATGTGGATTCTTTGTTGCAGACATACCGCCCACCGAACTATCCACTGCTGCTATCAATTTACGTTAGTTTTATTTGTTGTTGCTGTTTTGGGGGTTTAAGGCCATTTTTCAAAGCATGGCTTAATGAACACTTGTTGAGTCAAGTGATCTTATACAGACAGACATGACCTCTTTCCCCAAAATTTCTTCGGACAGTCGACTAGAAAATAACCGCTGAATTGTTAAAATTTAACGTAACAATAAAGCGTTCCAGAAGGCGGATAAAAAAGTTACCCACGATAGGAGCATATCAGTAAATAGATTAATGCAAAAGAATTTCATTTGATTCTTTTGATCCCAATGTTTATTGCATAAAATAATATTTTAACATGTTGTCATATCAAAGTTATGAAACTGTTTATCACATAGTAGGTATAGTTTACCTACGCTATGGGCAGATTTGCATTGTTCTATATTACCACACGTTCAAATATCAAGTCAAGTGATTCTGATTGGTCCACATAAGCCCATTCAATTATTGTGCAGTTTTCTCTATACTGATTGGCTGTCATCGTGGCTTAATTTTGTAACGCAGCCTTCTTGAATTTTTTGTTTTCAATTAACATCTGTGGCCACAATTTTTCGACTCGACTCACAAAAGAAATTTTGGGAAAAATAGTCTCCTATGTTTCAAGATGTCTAATTTACCCCCATAGGGATTTATTATGTCATGTATAACATTTCATAACAATAAAATGGCTATAAATAACAAGACTAAAACAATAGCAACAAAAAGTAATACTACGGGTATTGCTTCTGTGGGGTATGGTTTGAACGTGTCTGTATATCTGTACCATGGAATTCATCCCATATACAATTGGGGTTTAATTTTACCTTTCAGAAGTGCAAATCTGACTCGAACATAATTTATTTTACGTATTCTATAAAGTTTACTGTTCCAAATCAAATACTGCAAATATCCAGTCACAAATGCATTACATTAAATACTAGAATTTCTTCAACCAGTAAGCATTCTGTCGCAATACCAACGCGATGTTTAGTTGAAAATGTGTCACTTTAAGGTTACGTAAACATGGATCGTCAACGGTATCGGTGGTGCATCAAACAATGCAACATCACACACACTGGACATTGTTTTGAAAAATGATATTGTCTGTGTAAAACGTTTTGTTTTTTGGAAGGACGTTTGTCCTTTGATTTATATTTTGCAAGAAAAGTAAAATCTACCTTTTAACATCAATCCTGTTTCAACTTTGTTTGGGACTATTTTTACGCACAACAAATGAATGGTGGAACGTCTGTCAGAATGAAAGAAATAATATGTTCTTCTTTACATCTAAAAAATTTCACTGAAATAAAGCTGTGACAAAAAGAATCTCAAATGGAAAGGGTCCTAAAAAACAGGACATTATTCAACTCTTTTAATAAATTAAATATTAAATCATTTGAGATCCTCCGTATATTATATGTAAAGTGTACCGACTATGTAATAATTATATTTACGTCATTGTCTCCATATGACGGCACCTATAGGGGTTCATGAGTAGCGTCTACTAGTATTACAATTATTCGAAGGAAAAAAAAATAAAAAATGTTCCGATTCGAGCTCTAGGTGAAAAGTCTCATAATGATTAAATGAGTAATTCAATCCAGTAATTCTAATGCTCTATTGCAGAGTTTGCAAAGGCAACGTTTTAAAGGACATGCGAGTAGTTTTCGAGTAGGTGCACGTAATAACCTTTAATGAACTTGGTAACTATGAACATTTTTCATACCAGTTCTTCCAGCCATTGAAAATTTAACAACAAATTATTTTTTTTGTTATTTTGTAAAGCATATGAAACAAATTTTTATTTTATTTTACCAGAAATGGAAGCATCGTGGCAGAAACGGAGCTAGGATACCAGGCTAATCCCTTGGTAACAGAAATCTCGGTGACGTCATCAATGATGAAGGCCCTCTCACAGAGTTCAAGCTCTATTGCTCAAGCAATAAATACGTCTTTCACAGCATTCAGTCAACTGTCAGGTATTGACATGACAATGTATATATTTGACTATACGTCACACTATATTCCACAACATTCAGTCAACTGTCATGTATTTTGACATGAAAATGTATAGTTTTGACTATACGTCACACTATATTCCACAGCATTCAGTCAACTGTCAGGTATTTGACATGACAATATATCTATTTGACTATACGTCACACTATATTCCACAGCATTCAGTCAACTGTCAGGTATTTGACATGATAATGTATCTATTTGACTATACGCCACACTATATTCCACAGCATTCAGTCAACTGTCAGGTATTGACATAACAATGTAACTATTTGTCTATAAGTCACACAATATTCCACAGCATTCAGTCAACTGTCAGGTATTGACATGACAATGTACCTATTTGACTATACTGCACACTATATTCCACTATTGTCACACTATATTCCACAGCATTCAGTCAATTGTCAGGTATTTTGGCATGAAAATGTATCTATTTGACTATTCGCCACACTATATTCCACAGCATTCAGTCAACTGTCAGGTATTTTGACAAGAAAATGTATATTTTTGACTATACGTCACCCGATATTCCACAGCATTCAGTCAACTGTCAGGTATGTTTGACATGAAAATGTATATATTTGACTATACGTCACACTATATTCCACAACATTCAGTCAACTGTCATGTATATTTGGCATGAAAATGTATATATTTGACTATACGTCACACTATATATCAAAGCATTCAGTCAACTGTCAGGTATTTTGACATGAAAATGTATATATTTGACTAAACGTCACACAATATTCCACAGCATTCAGTCAGCTGTTACGTATTTTGACATGAAAATGTATATACTTGACTATAAGTCATACTATATTCCACAGCATTCAGTCAACTGTCAGGTATTTGACATGACAATATATCTATATGACTATACGCCACACTATATTCCACAGCATTCAGTCAACTGTCAGGTATTGACATAACAATGTATCTATTTGACTATACGTCACACTATATTCCACAGCATTCAGTCAACTGTCAGGTATTGACATGACAATGTACCTATTTGACTATACTGCACACTATATTCCACTATTGTCACACTATATTCCACAGCATTCAGTCAATTGTCAGGTATTTGATATGACAATGTATCTATTTGACTATTCGCAACACTATATTCCACAGCATTCAGTCGACTGTCAGGTATTTTGACATGAAAATGTATATTTTTGACTATTCGCCACACTATATTCCACAACATTCAGTCAACTGTCAGGTATTTGGCATGAAAATGTATATATTTGATTATACCTCGCACTATGTTCCACAACATTCAGTCAACTGTCAGGTATATTTGGCATGAAAATGTATATTTTTGACTATACGTCACACTATATTCCAAAGCATTCAGTCAACTGTCAGGTATTTTGGCATGAAAATGTATCTATTTGACTATTCGCCACACTATATTCCACAGCAATCAGTCAACTGTCAGGTATTGTGACAAGAAAATGTATATTTTTGACTATACGTCACCCGATATTCCACAGCATTCAGTCAACTGTCAGGTATGTTTGACATGAATATGTGTTTACTTGACTATACGTCACACTATATTCCACAACATTCAGTCAACTGTTACGTATTTTGACATGAAAATGTATATATTTGACTATAAGTCATACTATATTCCACAGCATTCAGTCAACTGTCAGGTATTTTTGGCATGAAAATGTATATATTTGATTTTAGGTCACACTATATTCCAAAGCATTCAGTCAACTGTCAGGTATTTTGGCATGACAATGTATATATTTGACTAAACATCACACTATATTCCACAGCATTCAGTCAACTGTCATGTATTTTGACATGAAAATGTATATATTTGACTAAACGTCACACTATATTCCACAGCATTCAGTCAACTGTTACGTATTTTGACATGAAAATGTATATCTTTGACTATAAGTCATACTATATTCCACAGCATTCAGTCAACTGTCAGGTATTTTTGGCATGAAAATGAATATATTTGATTATATTCCATCTCCTTCATTAAGTTAACTCTATATATCTTTCATGTATGCATTCATGGATACATTTATTCATTCATGTATACTTTTATTCTTTCATTTTGTAAATGTTTGATAAGAATGTCTTTTCAAATAGCGATCTACAATTATTATAATATTAGAATTATTATTTTAGTGTTTTTTGTTGCTTTCCTGTTTCTTGATCTATTTATATGTATTTAATGTCAACAAATAATGTTGCTCCTAGATATATATATATATATATATATATATATATATATATATATATATATATATATATATATATGGTGTATATTAAATTTTTAATATATATATATATATATATATATATATATATATATATATATATATATATATTCGCTTTTGGTTTGGATTGGTTTGATTTGTTGTTGAGGTTGATGTTCTTTGATTTATATATTTGTTTGTATTTCAAGTTACTATACAAACAAAATAGTGGTTAACGTATTGCAAGGGCATAATCTACCCATGTATATTGTTGTTGGAATTTACAAATTCGCAAAGGTATCACATTCTCGATTGCCTTTCAGAGCTGCCACATATAGAGCATGTCACAATAGGGAACGATGCTTCCTTGGATTCGATATTATTCATACGGGTAATATGTTTTTCTCTGTCTATTAAGATATAATTTGTTACCTGAGAATGTAGAGACACAGGTATACGTTGGTCGCAGCTTAATTGTCAACAATGATATTTATTTCAATATGCCGTATTCAAGTCTAGATGCAAAAGGTTTAGTTTGAATATTTTTGTATTTAAATGCGATAATAATATACTAAATTACAAAAAAGTTATCAGCGAAACTTATTATTGTCCTTTCAGATTCAACAACGACAACAACATCAACGACCAAAGCACCCATATCAACACCTTCGTTTATTATGGGAAACGAGAAACGCTTGCCAGGTAAATGTTGTCAAGGCATGATCCGCTAAAGTAGATTGACAATGTCTGCCAATTAGTATTATGTTGACTAAAATCAGATATTCTTGTACAACTTTTACAGATTTGTACATCCATTCATAGTAAACATTTCTGGCAAATCTAATGAAACATATTGGACTGATGGGAATTTCAACTTGTGCACATTATGTAGTGAAATTGGACAAGGTTTCAGATCTATGTAATTGTGAACCTCATTGTGTATTAATAAGTCAAACTTAAATCATCAAGCAATTAATAGCACAGTGACATTTTATATCACCAACCGTTTACTAAGAACTGGTGATAGGTAGATTGGTCCGTTGAATTAGTCCATTGAGATGATTTTGATTTTAGCTTTTCTTGAGATTGGACAGCGAACAAGTGAAATTTTATATCACCAACAATTTATTAATTTGCTATGATGGTAGGTAGGTTTGACTTGTTAATTATTCCACTGAGCTGATTTTAATCTGTATTTTCTTAGATAACAAAGTCATTTGAAATTGTTTGCCGTGGGCTGTCACTCAAGTTGTGAAATGGAAATTAAACATGCCGTTCGATAGTAGCTTTAAACTTTATATGCATACATATTTGAAGCACATCTAATTAGCTGGATCTAAACGGTTGAGATTGATCCAAGACTTTGTCTCGAGCAAATTGATTAGTATACATATACTCTATCGTTATAAATAGAAAGGTCTTTTCAGATGCCCACTGTAGACCGGTCACATACTTAGTTCCAATATACGCATTAACTCATAATAACTATAAAGCATTTATATACAGTTCATCTTTATAGAACGCTCAAGTATTGTGGTTTTAAATTTTCCGGCTTGGTGAAGATTAATCGTATTGGCAATTTGTTCATAAAATATACACAAGAGAAAGAATTAAAGCCAATTTAGGTGGGGGTATATAAATTTCGTTTTTGTTGCAAATTTCCAATGTTTGCCGAAGCGTTGTTGAACTATGCATGAAATTGTTAATGCTTCAGCCTTCGCCATATGGTTCTAATTGAATTATCCTGTTCCAAGAATTATGTTTGCTGAGATGAATCCGTTTCTTATAATGAATAACCAACATACCTCAAAAACAAATCATTTGTTTACTTAATTATGGAAGAAAGAGCCAAAATGCACTCTTGTGTATTACTTTGAACCTGGTTGTTTAACACGTTACTGGAGGAAGTCGAAAATCTAGACTCTATATACTATCCCGATGCAGGCTATGTTTAAATTATAAAACTTTTTTCCATATGTTTACTTATTTATTTCTGACAAAGTGAATTTTGAAGAAGGTTTACATTATTTGACGTTACTGAAATGCAGTCTTTGATGTTTGTTAAAATCATGCATACTATGTTTCTACACGAGATGGTGACGTCCTTAGCGTGATACCCTCAAGACTCAAAAATCGTCGCGTTGCTTGAATGTGTTAACTCAGAGATAACTTAAATCGGCAAAATTAAAACGTGGTAAATTTCGTCAAATTTATTTATATGTTATTAAAATGGCACATACATTTTATTTCTCAGAATGGGTTATACCCGTAGCTGCTAGTATCGGTGGTGCATTGATACTGGGAGTGGTGATTGCCATGTGCTGCTCTTCTTGCAGGAAAGAAAAAGAAACGAAGGAAGACATAGACTATCACCATACAGAAGTACGTATTAAAACTGTTCCAGAAGATACGCTTTGATCCTCCGGCATGGTGGGAACTTGTGGTGATATATATATATATATATATATATATATATATATATATATATATATATATATATATATATATATATATATATATATATATCACCACAAGTGAGAGAGAGAGAGAGAGAGAGAGAGAGAGAGAGAGAGAGAGAGAGAGAGAGAGGATATGTGATATTTTTCATTCTTAATTTCATATTCCGGTTTATTCTTGTAATATGGTCATTATGGGTAATGTATTTAACGTTGGGCATGTTTTTATTTGAAAGAAACTACTTATTTGATTTACATAGTGTTCATACGACTAAAGCAACAGTTTTGAATTATTTGGAATTTATTCAATGACGATCATAATAGGCATTTGTTAAATATGATTGTTTGTACTTATTTTTGACATGTTAACTAATTCCAATAAAAAAGAATGAAAGTTATACCGCAAGTCCAAAACAAAATAGTTTTCTGAATGATTTCGACTTCCTAAATGTGATGATGTACCTATATCCACGAATATGCTAAAGTACCATAAGTTCCTTTTAAATGTTCTTACAGAATTAAATTTTCAAATTTAAATTTTCAAATTTTACAAAATCTGTTTTTTGTTGCTTATTTGTGTTGCTTAGTTTATGACCATAGAATCTTAACGCGTATACAAGTAAATTGTGCTTATAAAATGATTCAGGTCATAAAAGATGTGATTGAGATTGTGACGCTGGTGAAATTTATTTTTCTTGATTCGAAACCGTACGTTTGTAAAATCTTTGAATCTGTACAGCAGTCGCGAGTACAACAAGTTTTAACAATTCTCGTTCACTAGTTGTTGGCAATATTTATCTATTTCCAAAATATGAAGGACTCGTACGAATAGACACAGTTGTAACTCTCGTGGCAGACATACGCTTAATATCAGTACTTTATCTGAAACATCTGTGAGGTTGTATGGAGTAACAGGTTCCCGACAAATAGCGTAGTCCAATGCTTTGGACCTGCCTAAATCATGTGTTTGTATTGATTAACCAGAGCCCGATAAAAAAATTCAACGTCAGAAAAAAACTTCGCAGTACTGAGTAATTTCCATACACGGTTTGATGCTGTTCTTGGGCATTGTTAGTACTCATATAAAGGTTTAATTTCCTGTGCGTCGTTGTTCTTCTAGGTGGCAGAAGTAAACAAAATGCTTTGCATTTCTCCAGTCTAAGCACTTTTCTAGGTCTGCGTATTTTAGCACTATACAATATGGTGTGCAAAACGGTATTGAATTATTCACTATTTCCATTGCATCACAAAGTTGTTTTTTAAGATCTAATACTAATACAATGGAATATTTCTGTAATATATTAATCAAACATTATTGTTTCACATTATGACCAATATATCATACAAACGCTACAAAAGTTGCAATTGTATGTCTGGATTATGTCAGTTTCTATGAATGGAACTGCATGTCATATAGCACCTTTTGCTTCTGTGTTTTATTTCCTTTGAGGAAGAGTTTCTTTATAGGCAATCAATATATTTCTTATTATGTTTACGATCCTCTTTGACAAAGTTTCTTCACGTTTTATCAGCACACGCTTCTTAGTAGTTGGTCGTTCAATATTTGTTATTTTCCTCACAGTTCAACAAGACATATGCATCTGCTCTCTTTGAGCAAAGGTATATCAAAGGAAAGCCGGACACTGAGCAACACAAGGGAAAAAAACATTTAGATACACGTGGTGGACTTTCCAGAGGAGACGAACGTAGCAAACGTACAAGCAGTGATGATAAATACTCATCAGATTTCATAACTCAGGATCCTTATTCTGCACCCCACAAAGAACGTAACAACCGACGTCACTCACATTACAACCATCAGAGTAAACAACTTGTCACGAATAGTGAAGCCCCTTTCTATATCAGTGGGAAAAACGACATCATGAACAAAATCATGATTGACAGTGAAAATGAATATCGTCTACATAGTCCACGCCACCACAAAAAACATCACGTTCATGGCCATCGACAGATGGATGAGTATGATTGGTAAAACTTGAGATTACAACAACGACGATAGGCGTGGAAAATTATTTCGACACGATCTGTGTTTCGAAAATTGGGGTACTGGGAAGATGATGCTACCTAACAGCCAAGTATCTGATTTTTAATTTTAAGTTGAAATATGCAGTTAATTTATATCTTGACTGATTGATTGATTAATTGATTGATTGATTAATTGATTGATTGATTTACTCAGTAGCATTCAATATCCAATGAAATATGTTTGTTAATTACACTTGAGGACAACACAATGTTGAACTTTCTGTTGTCCGTTTTATGGAGTCAAAGTATGTAGCTAAACAAAATTTAAAATTGTTTCATAATATTGTCCTCTAAATCCAGAAGTCTTTTATAACATATATTTTTGGAAATGATAAATCGCTGACTCGATATATAGGTCAATCGAATTATCAGAATCACCACAAGTCTAATTCTGGCAAATACTTAGACATTTTAAATCTATAGCAAACATAGCATGTTTTCCTTTCATTAGTAAACCAAAATTATTCATATGATAAAGGTATATTGGTATGTAGAGCTTTCGTATTATTCTCTAAGAACGCATGATTTCAGAGAAATCTTTTACACTATTATCCATATATGCATGCATTTTGTATTATCCTCCGAGGACACATAAGCAGAGAATGAACCTTGTTAAGTAGAGTATGGATTTTCTTATACTGCAATATAACGTGTATATTTCTTTAAAATTTGTTACTTGCGATAATTATTAACGGCAAAATCTTAGCAATATCTAAATTCTGTATTACTGATATAACTTTGCCCTGAATTTACAAATTCACGCAAGTTTTCGATCGACACCAATGTGCCAGCTAACTTGTCGGCAAAACAGGTACGAATTGAGTGTTACGGTCGTACATGATATCGAGGCATTTCAAACGAAGACAAATTCTAGGTCAGCAATTTTTCAGAGAGAATCTGTAATCAATACGATCAACCGTTAATCCACATCACTTGTAAATTTGATACGGTGGTTGTAATTAATTCTCTCTTTGTTCGACACATTTTGAACTAATTAACAAACATGAGTCACGTTCCAGCTTATAGTGTTGTTCATTGTGTTTTATTATGCACACTGATTGAATATTAATATAATATCTTAATTCACAGTATAAATAGATGACTTTACTTGAGCACTCGTTTTAAATGAAATTGGTAAAAACTAATCGAATAGTTACTATCTTAGCTTGCAACGAATTGAAATTATGTGACAACTTTCAAAATTTCGATCTGACCTGAATAGAAATGTAAGATTATATTTATCATAAAATGACCAATACTGAATTATTCCTTTACAAACTGCACTGTAGTGGAATGAAATGAATTTGAAACACATTGGAATGACTCGGTAGTTATGTCATTCTTTTGCATAACGTTACGACGAATTTGTGAAATATTGATGTATTAATAAGCGTGTTAAATGTGTGAAAGCTATTATATGGGTATATTAATGTACATAAAACAGTAGTGATATGATAAATTAGATTTATTGCAATCAGGCCTCTGAATCGATCAAAGTATATTACATTATAATTATACTCTCATTATTTCCAATTATAGTTCAACTATTATATTGCTTATACGGATCAACAGAGTCATTTCAGCTTGTAAGTCATTGAAAATCATTTTTAGATTTTGTTTTATTTTTCATTTTTATATGATCATGTTTAAGTTATATAACCAATTACGGTTCCTTCGTATGCCAGGTGTGGCTAGCTTGATCGAGCTGCCATGCATAAAGTTATTATACAAAAATCAAACGGTAATAGATGACATCATTACGGCGCGTATTCGTCGTGATTTAGCCAAGTATACTGCTTAGTATAATTTCTAGTTTTTCCTACAGTCTAAAATGCTCCATTTGTTTTATTTTTTTACATTGATGCTGTATCTGGGCCTGAATCCGCTGCTTTAAATTTACTTAACAAAGTCTCCCTATATTCTATAATATCTGTGTTTGTTTACACGTTACTCATATTACATTACACTTAGTCACTGCAAGAAATCAAAATATATTAAAAGCGACAATTCTAGTCACATCAAAATTTAAAAAGCAGTAGACGGTTTAGCCATTAAAACAAGAAAACAGACTTTTATACTAATGTACATCCATATTTAATTTATTTAGTTTAAAAATAACTGATATAAATTCGTACTGAAATGAAGGCACGCAGATATTGAACTTTGCTTTTTATAATATATGGATATTTATGATATATTGACCTTTATAATATATTAACTATTGTAATATATGGACTATTGTAATTATGGACTATTGTAATTTATGGACTATTGTAATATATGGACCATTCTTTCAAAGCATAATTTGCTGAACAGAAGAACTCTTTCTAGCAAACAGACGATGTCATTGTCACCATAGTGACAGGCATAATGAGGATTAGTTCATTGTAATTGTGGCACACAATTGCATGGCATTTAAAATCCTTTCACATGTTCGAAATTTCAGATCAAATTTGGCTTAAATCAGTATGTTCAACAGTAATTGGTTTTCATTTCTGAAAATCTGTCTTCGACATGGTTTCTGTGTTCTTTACTGCCTGTCAATAAGTCGTTGGAAAAACCGGTTATTAGATGACGAAATAGTTATGTTTATTACTTTTGCAGGTTTAGTAGAATGCAACTCATCCTAATTTGATATAACTTATTGAAATTCTATATATTTTGTTTGCTTGCAATTGTCAATCAGTAGTGTTTCTAGTGACGTTATTGGCCACTTAAAAAATAGTTCTTCTCAATTTTGTGTAAAGGTGGATCTGTGGGATAATTGAGTTACAACTATTACTAATTAGTTTATAAAACCAATGGGTCCGTTTTGATAATAGCAAGATTTAGGTCGACCAGTGGGTGAATAGTATATTTATAGCTCTGTTTGAATTACTGTCATTGTTTCTTATATTTGCTGCCAAATATCGAATTATTATTTAATATATGCTTTTAATAATTTACTTGAAAGAATAAAATGTTGTAAACTTCCTTGTTGAAATTTGTCAGCTTAATTTTCTGCACCTTGTTTAACTTATTTTTCTACACATTACGTCCTTTAACTGAAGAGCATCGACACCGTACCAGACACCAGGCAATCTGACGCCGACATTTGCTCATTTGACGAGATGATTCACTATTTAGGTATCTAAAAGTTCTTTTAATTTCAATAACAAATTAAACCAGGAAAAGCGTGTTTTTATGTTTTATGATAAGTTATCGAAAGTGATAATGACATTTATTTCACAGATTTTATTATACATTTTAATGACTTGTATATTATTATCTTCGACGTTTTAAAACATGGATGTAGATGATGTTCTAGTAAACTGAATGTTTCCACTTGCAGCGTGCTAATCCGAGTGCAAAACTTATGGATGCAAATTTCACAGGAAATGGACACTATAACACGACTCTTTAGACTGGTTTCCCGAAATGTCATTGGCATGCAGTGTTCACATATTAAAAACTCATAGAATTCATGGCTGCATTTTAAAATATAAGAAAGAAAGGGAAAAATCTAACCCCAAAAATGAAAAATTGGCGCATTTTTAACCTTGACTCAAATATACAATAACTAAACAGATTATAAATAGTTTCAACATTAAAACTATAAACGTGAAGGACTCTAAAATTTTTAATATGTACGTTAATTATTATGTATGCGACTTGAGCCGGGGTAGCTCATTTTATAGTATTATATATGGTCTTAAAATTAGTAATATAAAAGAGTGAGAAGCGATCATCTTTGTAAACTTCAACCAATAATTTACTTCCCTAGAATATAAAAAGAAAATGAATAATATAACATTGTACTGCGAATTAAATCCCAAAATAATTTTAGAATTACAGTCACAAGTAATAGTAATAAAAGTGCAGTGGAAATCCATATTAAATCCAAAGCTAAAAGTTGACATGTATGTGGTGGTGTTTAAATGAGCACTTCCTTGTTGTATTGCCATTCATAACAGAAGGTTTACACTAACAGCACAATGGTGTACACGACATGCATGATCCTAACTTTATTGGACTGTTTTTATTAACTTAAGGTTTATGTACCCATGTTGTTCGCTACATCATGTATTTGAACCACGTGTCTTCATATGAGCACATTGTAATTAGTTGTAACTAATATGAATACCGAGATTAAAATATGGTAATTTTTAACAGGTAAATATATTTAACAGGATGCCTCTAGAACATGCAGGTACTCGTGTCTTCGATCCACAATGGTCATTGAAACCAATCCCATAATGGTCATTGAAACCAATCCCAAAATGGTCATTGAAACCAATGTGGTCACCGAATCCTCTGACTTCAACTTTACAAACTTCACGTTTAAGTAGTCAATTAAAACTGATGAATTGTTTCAGACTTCGTCCATTTTTGGTACAGTTTTGGAAACTAAAGAGAGGGCTTGTTTTTAGAAGTAGCTTTATCGATTTGTAATTGAAATACTATATTTAAAAATACTATTCTTTAGATAGATATTCGTAAAAGCATTAATTATAATGTTTAATTTATACTTTCTATGTTCTTATTTGAAATCATAAGACCCAAATTCATCGTGTAATGATGAAACGGATACATCTAACGTAATCTACGAGAAAGGCTGAGTATACTAGGAAAATGGTGAAATGAACACGCACGATAAAAAGAGAACACTTCTGCATTCTTACAGAATGTGAGGTGATGGCGGATTTTGAACAGAAACATCGGTTTTAGAACAAAATGATAAATGTATTAGAAGAAACAGTAAGTTGACTTAAATTAATTCAACATCCTCTTTGGACCGTCTTTTCAAGACAAACATATTGGGTGTTTTCGGATTTTGCATGTAACATGCGAACAATGAGAATATTTTCATACCTTTAATGAAATGATAAAAACACATTAAAGTTGATAAAACTTGACAACATTAGTTTATTTAAAATTATTATTATTATTATTATTATTATTATTATTATTATTATTATTATTATTATTGCTGATGTCGTTTTTATAGTTTCTTGTAATTTTCGTGCTCTTGTCGTTGCATAAAATATTGTACAAAAAATCATGGAGTGTACTGGCAAATATCTATTCCAACAATATTGATAAATTTTTAAGTACTCAAACGTTAATAAAAAATTCAATCGCTTTCAACCATAGTTATTTCTGCTTTCCAACTTTGATTCGATATATGTATATGTATTTAATAGATGCATCGAATGCCATGCTAGAATGATGATTGATGAGGCCATGTAATCCGCTAGATTCTTAGTCTATTAAAGGTTTTAGATGATTAAAACTTAGGGAAAAAATAGAAAACTAATGATGATAACTAGATACAAACGTTTTGGAATATGCGAATCATTTGCAATAACGAGTTTATGTATTTTACAGAACACAACCACGTGTTCAAGTTCGTACTCTTCTGATTTACAGTCTAAAACGCTTATCGGTGTGACACCGTTGCTTGTAAAAAATACATAGGAAAGCCAGTTAATCTTTGGCACAAAACAATGTTGTATAAGAAACTTGTATCATACAGTTTATTCTAAATTTAAATATTGGAATGAAACCGATTCCAACAGCATGTATATATGACACTAACTGATCTTGAAATAAAAGTATTCACTTTCTTTCTCTTTCAAATAAATGTTATGTCTGAAATCTGATTATACAGAAATTTGGCTAAATAGGAATATCGTCTTCGTAATTTGTGTGTGCACTTCGATGTAAAGGCTTTAATGTCAGTCAAAATAATCGGTAACTTTCATACTAATATGAACACATTTTTTTACCAGCATACTTTGCTGCTGTTGTTACTCGTGGGATTTCTCACTCCTACCATTTTTTATATAACAGATTCTTTGTCACAAGACACTAATGAAGATTCCATCACCTGAAGTTCATTTTGTCCTTCATCGTTGTTCTGTTCTGTGGGTGCTTTGTAGAAGAACTGTGCCAGAAAATAGAAAAGTATGCTGCAGCCTTTTACTAGACACCACCACAAAAACAGCCTGGTTCCCATATCAGTTTTCTCATATATCCAACATGAGCCTTTGATACCACATGCATCCTGCCATACTTCGCATGCGCTGTCGATGATATTCCCTAACATCAGGGGACCTGGTGTTGTCCCTGAAAATTGATGAAGAGAACTTTTACATTAAATTAGTTAAGTTAGTTGGTTAGTTAATTAGTTACAAAATATTAGTCAGTTTATCATTTAAAAAAAATACAAAACACAACGAGAAGGCTATGTTTGCATAAACATAAGCACTTTCATGGCAATTGAAGCAACATTAGTGTTAATTCAGAAAGCAAACTCTCGAATGTAAAAGGCGGATTGAGATATCCTTTCTATAGGAACGCAAAACCCACAATTCGTATGCAATAAAATAGTAAACTTACTAAAAATTGTTTTATGAGCGTATATGGATGAAAAGAGAAATAACTTTAACATATCCTAGCAAATAAATCACTTATCAACTAACTTCAAACTTTCTAAATGCGAGACCAGTGATTTCGTTTCAGTTCTAGACGGTAGCAGTTTGACTTTGTATGGCTCCCTTCCTGTTACATTTGGAGGCACGTCAGACTGGCTTACTTATTAATCAATCCAGCTGTAAACATTTTTTAATCTCATGTTATGAGCACCCGACTGCGAAACAAATAAATTAGTTTTGATTCATGACAGCTAGTTAGACTGGGCATACATTCCCGTCATGCATTTGGTTCCGCTTTAAACATTAGTGAATCAGGTGACATTAGATAACGAATGTAACAGGAAAGGGAATGAACGTAGTTTTCGAGGTATATAGGCCAATTATTAACATATCTTATTGGTCTTGTTCGATTCCCGAAGGCGACAGATATTCTTTGGATATTTTCGTTTAGTTGGATAGCCATAGTGAATGCATCGAATCACCAGCATTGTGAACAACTACAGCATCCCAACCCATATCCACATTCCTAACCCTAGCCAACCCCCACTCCTACCCCTACCGCACCCGTACCCCCACGGGTTTAGTAAAGAATATCTGGCCATTTTTTTTATTGTTTTCCATAATCTTGAGGTTTGGTTATCCATTATTATGCAATACATCTATGTCATCAGTTTGGTAAGAAACTAATGAAGTAGGGTTACAGAGGGTTCAGTCGAGCCGCGTTTCAGCGAATTTCAAAATTATTTAATGGTTTTAACTCACCAAGCAGCCGAAGAAATAGCCATTGGAAACCCACAGCCAAGGCACGTTGGTTTCCTTGAACACATCTAAATATGAAAAAAGCAATGATACTACTACTACTACTACTACTACTACTACTACTACTACTACTACTAATAATAATAATAATAATAATAATAATAATAAGAAGAAGAAGAAGAAGAAGAAGAAGAAGAAGAAGAAGAAGAAGAAGAAGAAGAAATAATGTCCAGAAATATGTCAGTATATTGTCAAAATTTACGCGAAAGGTTTCGTTCATGATAACACAAAATGTCATTTCAGCTCGTACGAGATCATATTTGTTCTTTCAGTTCCACGATGGACATCATTTTCAATACCTACATTTAAAAAATAACACCCACTGTCGGCAAAAGCAAGTTCGTTTGCCAGTATCCCAACAGTAACCCGAGAAAAACATGTTAAGCATTAAGACACTGGAAGAAAAATGTTTAATCGCGATCGAAAATTAAAAAAACAACTAGAAAATAACATTTTCTGAAGAAAAAGCGAAATAACTAGAGATAATTTGGTTCCTTTATACTATTTTAGTTGTTTTTAAAAGACGTTTAGAGACATACATTTATTATTGCAGCAATATTTAATTCAAACAATAATACCTTAGTAATCACATATCAATAACCAGTCACTGTAAATCGACCTAAAAATCACAAGCCTTGATAAAACATCTGCACTTTGCATCAATAGTCAATCACTCTAAATCGATCCAAATAATCCGAGAACATCTGCAGACTGTTCGGTAATCAAACTTTTTAAATCGGCCTAAAAAATTATATAAATTTGAAAATGCGTTGGCTCGTTGTATTAATAATCAATCACTAGAAATCGTTTTAAATACTCAAATGCCCTTTAGAACACATCTGAAGTTTGCATCAGTAATCAAGCACTAAAATTGAACTAAATAATCACACATACTTGGAAACACATTTGCAGCATGTACCGATAATCAGTCACCACAAATCGAACTAAATAATTTCGTAACCTTAGGAACATATTTGCAGCTTGTATCTGTAATCAATCACTAGAAATTGAAATAAATACTCAAACACCCTTGAGAATACATCTACATCTTTAGAATTCTTTTTATATTAAACAGGTTTGTAATAACTATGCAACGGTTTTCACCCTGTCGTTATTTATTACAGTGTATGTTGTTCTCATTGCCATTTCACGTGTCTTTGAAAAATGTGAAAAGCAAATTAAAAAATAGCCATACAATGACAGCCAACTTAGATGCAAGTAACCTGTTTAGCAGAAAATATTAGTAATATTGTATGCTGCCTCCCTCACACATCGTTTGAGTAGTAATTACAGTTTTCGTCAAATTTCCCACAGGATATCCAGTGTATTTGACCAGTAATTACAGTTGTCGTAAAATTTCTCACAGCATATCTAGTGTATTTGACTAGTGGTGACAGTTGTCGGATTATTTCCCACAGCATATCTTGTGCATCGAATAACGTGAAGATCCAATGTACACAGATTTTCTTAAAGTTCTGAATGGAACGTACATTAATATAATATGACCTCGAAAATATGTATGCCGGCACATAAAATAAGCCACGCCTTTCTTATGGTTGGTTTTTCTATAGGCATGCGAAATTTAATTTAGAATTTATGGAGCTTAGCTTGAGTTTATTTTTCAATTTAGTGTTTATGGAGTAGAGCTTGAATTTATTTCTCAATTTAGATTTTATTTGGTAATGCTTGCTTTAATTACTCAAACACCTCGAAATACATGACCTAATCATTTTGATAAGATGTTAGAGTAGAAGTATCCAGTTTAACACACACACACACACACACATACATTCACACACATTAAGCTATATATTGGGAATAAACCAAAGAAAATCACATTCTGTAGAAAGGAATATTACCATGACACCGTTCTTACCTCAGAGTGGCAGTTTGTGTTGGTGACACCGTAGTGAATGTCATGAACATTCCTATGAATAATAGCGGTGCCACAATATAAAGTAACATACAGTCCGACATACATATTCCCTGGAAAGCGCCTGTAGCTGACATTGACAAGTTGGTGATGTTGAAAGTTGGCTCCACGGTAGTGGACGCCAGAATTTCTGAAGATAACTTTCTTACGGTACTTTCTTCTAGTTCTGTTTGAACCGTATTGTTGCTTATGTGCTGTAATCTGGCCACGACACAACTACAGTTCTTGTACATCTTAAAAAGGAGTAGATTACAAAATAAATTGTACGTAAACATTGTCTGTCAACGAATAATATTTTTAGAAAGAACATTACGTCCCATTTAATATTAATTTTTCTATGTCTCATTAGTAGTACATTTAATACCATATATAAACAAACAAATTATATGAATGTGCGTATATGTACATTAAATTATCATCGTCACATTTTCAGAGAGTAATTAAAAAAAGTATGAATAAAAAGGAAATAGGTAGATATAATTGATGACCAACTTATGATCATGACTTTTGCGGCAAATATGTTTCGACGTGCAATAAATTGATATATAACATTAATTTCAAAATAAACTGTCTTACAATGTCTCATTGGAACAACTATATCCCCTCAAAATATTACATAGATAACGCGCTCCTCTGGCATATATGCTATCCCGTGTTCGATATATAGTATTTCCATAAGTGTCATTAAAGGTAATTACTTATCGATATTTTTCATGTCCTTCGGGCTTTCCAATTTCATTCAGTTTCGTTATATTGACGCTGTTAATCTTAAGTTCTATAGACTGCTATCATTTACCTTACAATCCACTTATTAACATTGTGTGAGCGTGATGGTGGTGGTAGGACTACCTTGAAAGGTCCCATCGGTCCTTCCATTATATGAAATTCTTGCGAGCAACCAGCATGACATGGGGTGAAGTATATAACACCATCCATACCGCAAACAGGCTCATATGTCATTGAGGAACAGCCACAACCGGCATTACACTCGTTCTCAAGGATTGATGGCTCGTCCCAGACACTGGCAATATATAGAAAAACCGATATATATATATATATATATATATATATATATATATATATATATATATATATATATATATATATATATATATATATATATATATATATATATATATATATATAAAGATAAACATGTAGACAAGTGGGTAGATCGATTCTAAATTATTTAGGTATGCTGATAAATACTACAGGTAGACATTTCAAGGGGAGATAAGTAAGAACACAATAACCAAAATATTTACAAGCTACTTGAAAATTTTAGTTATTCTTTACTTTTCGTGCAAAATTTATAATGCATCTCTAAGGGCACATTTGGGGAAATCAAATTATTTATAATTTGAAAATATATTCAAGTTCCCTCCACCCTCTATAATATGACACATTATACTAAATAGTATATTGCTCAAAAGAAGTTAGGGCTCTAGAGAATGGTATTTCTCATCCACCTACCCAATTCAATATAAAAGATTAACAGTAGTGACTCAGTCTAAGTCAAGCATGGTATATATGATTATATAGCAAACAAAATTTATAAGGCATTAATATTGTTGAAGTATTATTAGTATCTGCGTGGACTGTGTGTACTTGTCAACTCAATTCTATGCAAGCTTTCATTCTCCAAATGTTTCCTTAAGTTATTTCTGAAATGTGTATGCATGTGTATGTGTGTGCATGTGTGTGTGCGTGCGTGCGTTCGCTTCTAGGCCATGATATGTAGATCTGCTTTCGTGCTAAACTCTAAAGGTTTTGTTCAAAAATAATATATGATCAAGAAAACCTATCAACAGATAATTTTGTTAAGGATGTTTAAGTTAACAAAGAAAAGAATTAATATCAGATTTACACAACTATTTTATCCGACATAATATATAACGACATGACATGACACGACACAACTTAATTTTGAGAGATGAAATTCACACCCTGCAGTGACGTAAGGAGTGGTGACGCCTGCTATACTTTGTGTCGAACATTGCAACAGGAAAATACACCCACAAAGCAGCGCAATGACATCAGCGAGAAGGTTCATTCGAATAATGTTAACACATTTCAACTTCCGGCGTTTCACAATGTATCCACCAAGTAACATGCCACCACCTGCTCCAGGGACCGATATTATGCCTGAAATTAAATTTAATTGAAATGTGCAAAAAATAAAAATAAGTTCTTGTTGTTCTTCTTTCTTTTAGTATTAAAAGTTTTCATTTTCTCTCTTCATATTATTTTGCCTATAATAAGCGTCATCTCAGCAAAAGAAATTAATCTAATTGGTACCTATATTTCGTGTTACGTGATTAGGTAAGCAAGAGTAAAGGATGCCTGGAATGCTTGTTTTCTTCTTTTTTGATAATTTAGCAATGACCATAAATAAAACGTTCTTGTAGAATTATTATATCAATTATTAATGCGATTTTTTCTTTGATCTTGCATGATGAATATAAGAGTAAATAGCAATTAAATCTTCTATATAAATACCGATTACGAAGCTTGCAAGCGCAGCCGGTAGGTTGAATTTTTCCTGAAGAAATTTGGCGCCAAAAGTAGCGATTCCACTGACAAGCATGCCCTCTGTTGACACGCTAAAAGACAGGAAAATGTAGGTTGGATTCTGAACCTGTAAAAATGTAAAAATTTGCTGAAATATTTTAATGTATTTTTACACATACATGCATAATACAGATTGAAACTTGCATTCATATATACAGAAAAACAGACAAACATGGACAGAAAGTAAAACAAGAATTATTGTTTGACAGCATTGGTTGACTGATTGGTCAATATTTCAAAAGTATTATTTGAAAATAAATATTGGAGAAATCAAAGTTATGTGCATTTGACACAAAGATGGAACAGGAAGCAAAGCATATTCATCCGCATGAAATAATTGCTAATTTATGACATTTCCATCATTTGCTACATTAAATTAAAATACAATGGCATTACCAAATTCCAAATCGCTTTTGGAAAGTCCCTCCAACTTTTACCAAATGTCTCGCTCTGAACCAAAGAGTCTGTAGCATTTCCACACGCCTCTGATTTCCTCTCCGCCTGGAGCTTTGCACTTCCTGCCAATAAATTAAAAATCAATAAAATGAACTGAGAATTAATCCTTATTTTTTATGTGTGTACTCTGTTATGTTCTTATATCGGTATGACAAGAAAAAGACAACAGAGTTAATGCCCCTTGCTGGATTAGATGTCAGTGTGTTAGAGGTTATCTCTACAATTAAAAGTAATGTTCATGTCCTCTGACGGGGTAGTTAAATTGACCAACCGTCTCAGACATCTGATTTGAATAGACGAATCGCCTCTGTGAGTGGGTAATTAGAACAAATCGTGTTGGTTCGAGTTTTAAACAACTATATTATGAATTAAAGGGTGTTAAGAACACCTTTAGTTCGCATATAGCCACCTGTGTCACAATAAACCCAACTGATTAGAACGTCGACATATATTTTCCACATAAAGTTCAAAGGTTTAATTCACGACTCTCAGTTTCAATCATTTTTGTAGACACTTAGTGTCGTTTTTCATTGAGTAAGCAGACTCCTGTGTTAGCTGGTAATTCACGTGCGAATTAATACCAACGGCAGCGAAAACCACTAGAAATCTGAGTATTGTATTTGCAAATATGAGAAACATTTATATTATATCATGCATTATCTGGTTACAAAATCAGTGATGGATCGCAACGTTCATAACTTGTATTGATATAATTCAATATACTATATGGTAATTTGAGTAAACTCTTTATTCATCGGATGTTATTCGTTATCTTAGCGCATGCGCATGTATCTTAGATATGTGTTGATAATTCGTTAAAAAATATTTCTTGTGAATGAAAGTGACTTTTTAAATCAAATAAATGCATGTAAGAATCCTCAGACCAATGATGGTTGACAAAGCAGTAATCAGAATAAAAGTTCGGAAAGTTGTAAGGAAGCTTTTTTTTCGTAATGTAAAACAATAACAGTAATATACAGAAAAATTGTGTAAATGACACCCAGTGAGTCACGTTATTTGTTTACTGTGGACAGGTGATAGAAACATCAACTTTGTGAACCAGGAAAGTCAGCTTAAGACAATAGGTTGTCGCTTTTACTTGAAGATGCTTTCAATATGACTGTGTCTACTAAGGAACTTTTTACAGTAATTGGTAAAATTACTTTTATTCGTATTAGAATGGAATTTACTCTCTTGGATGATATACAGAAAACTTTCAACCAATCCAATTACTCAGGAAGACTTTGAAAACATAGGCAAACCGAAAATTTATCTTAAACAATATTTCTTATTATATTCAGTAATCATGTTCGCTATGAATAATTTTATAGAAGCATACCGACGTTACCACACTCGTCACATAATAGTCAAATTTATAATCGTCTTGTTCAAGAAAACTTTTTGGTGACTCATTGAGATCTTTGGCTTGCTTATGTCAAGTGAATTCGCGTGGCCTTTTTGTCAAACGAAATGCATGCAAAAATCCTTACATTACTAATGGCTTACATAACAACATTCATTATCATAATTTAGGACACTTGTCGTAGAAAGTACGCAACTAAATGCAGTGTTAGTTTTCTTAGTGCCGTTGCTATCCAACTTACCTGGAAGACGCTTCGGGTAAGCTACCATAGGGATGGCAATCAGGAACATCAAAGTCCCACTCACAATAAATGCGATCCACCAAGCGCCTACCCAGCGTGGATCACTTGGAGTAATCGTTACACTGTAATACAAGGGCAAAATAAGGATACTTATTTTAAATTACTGAACTAGATGTAACCTTAAAATTAACAAATGTCGTCTTTCTTTCCCGAAAATATATGATGAGAAGTTTGTGACATTACAGTTCTGAACAAATCTTGTTGGCTTAAATTTGTCAGGAAACAAATGAGTTTTGCATGACGTGGACATTCCAACAAGCAAGTAAAATACAAGCGTACTGTATAAAACAACTGGAGAATACCTCCCTACAAATAAAAAACAAACAATGAATGGGATATTTTCTACCTCAAGTGCTAAACACTTTAGTTATTGGTATGATAATAGCGGAGAAAGTGTTAATGAACTTTTATAAATGATAACCTCTTATAGGTAACAGTCTCTACGAATTACTTTTTGTAAAATTGCCGGGTAAGAAGAACGAGTCAAGACTGACAAAGTTAAACATACCTATTTGATGCTACTTTGTCTATATCTGTGTATATATTGAGAAGCTGACCTCCTCCCATATAACCCGCCGCTACCCCTAGTGACGCTGTGGCGTACATCAAACCTGCATAGAAAGTTAGATAGATATTTGCATACATACATACATACATACATACATACATACATACATACATACATACATACATACATACATACATACATACATACATACATACATACATACATACATACATACATACATTCATACATACATACATACATACATACATACATACATACATACATACATACATACATACATACATACATACATACATACATACATACATACATACATACACACATACATACTCTCAGTCTCTAAAGAGCTACGAGTGTGACTCCAGAAATATCAAGAAATTCAGTTTTGGGAATTTTTATTGATAATTAATTTAATATAAATAAATGTACTTTACGTATTTAAGTTTCAAAATTGCTTGTCAAGAAAGTTTTCAAATATATGTATGATATTTTCGAAAGGGAAAAATCAAGGAAACTAGTAAATTATGTCTGCTTTACTCGAAAAGTCTGCAAAGAAGTCATTATAGCCGCAAATTTCAGACATGAATAATAAAATACTCCATTTTGGTAGAGGAAAAACCGTAAAGTTTGATTTAGGTTCTATTGACAATAATTTTACAAAATAATTTTCAACATCATGCATACTTGAAAACAACGACGATCAACTTATACACTTAGACCGTCAAAAGCATTTGCTAAACTTGCCTAGATATAATGGGGTCATCTCAGCCGGGCTGTTTTCGTCGATAAAGGTCGTCCCGAGCGTAAACATGGGTGTAGACCCTATCCCATGGAGGGCATTTCCCAGCATAAATACATATAAAAAGTTACTCAGTCGGGATGTCTCTACTTTTTCCCCAGTACTGCACGTATCTGCTGTCGTTTCGTTTCTCGTATGGCATACATTTTCGAAATCCTCCAAATCTAAAAAGAAAACAAATTAGATAAACTATATATTATAACAATCAGATAAACAAATCAATCAATATTTAAGTATTGATTTCTTTTTTAAAAAATGTTGAAGGTAAGTTTCTACAGCAGTCGTGTCGACTGATAGAGCATGCACAAGATTGTATTCGAACTTCTTTTAAGTCTTATTGGTAAAATACATTTAGTTCTAATAGATAAGACGATTCGAATCTCATATTTTTGTTAAAGAAAGGCACAATTTACTCTCCTTGATAGTTTTGATCTAAAAAAAGGATATTGTCATTCGGATGACTGTAATCGTGTGTATTACATTATACAATTTAATTTACCCCCAAATACATGCATTCGGATGACTGTAATCGTGTGTATTACATTATACAATTTAATTTACCCCCAAATACATGCATTCGGATGACTGTAATCGTGTGTATTACATTATACAATTTAATTTACCCCCAAATACATGCATTCGGATGACTGTAATCGTGTGTATTACATTATACAATTTAATTTACCCACAAATACATTCATTCGGATGACTGTAATCGTGTGTATTACATTATACAATTTAATTTACCCCAAATACATTCA
Organism: Potamilus streckersoni; assembly: GCA_016746295.1. NCBI lineage: Eukaryota > Metazoa > Mollusca > Bivalvia > Unionida > Unionidae > Potamilus > Potamilus streckersoni. The sequence continues at coordinate 2,031,877 of JAEAOA010000534.1, forward strand.
TTCGGATGACTGTTATCGTGTGTATTACATTATACAATTTAATTTACCCCAAATACATTCATTCGGTTGACTGTAATCGTGTGTGTTACATTATACAATTTAATTTACCCCAAATACATTTATTCGGATGACTGTAATCATGTGTATTAGATTATACAATTTAATTTACCCAAATACATTCATTCGGATGACTGTAATCGTATGTATTACATTATACAATTTAATTTACCCCAAATACATTCATTTGGATGACTGTAATCGTGTGTATTACATTATACAATATAATTTACCCCAAATACATTCATTCGGATGACTGTTATCGTGTGTATTACATTACACAATTTAATTTACCCCAAATACATTCATTCGGATGACTGTAATCGTGTGTATTACATTATACAATTTAATTTACCCCAAATACATTCATTCGGATGACTGTAATCGTGCGCATTACATTATACAATAAATTTACCCCAAATACATTCATTCGGATGACTGTAATCGTGCGCATTACGTTATACAATTTAATTTACCCCAAATACATTCATTCGGATGACTGTAATCGTGTGTATTACATTATACAGTTTATTTTGCCCCAAACGATACACATTATTATGAGCTCTGATAATATACACTTTTGGTGGCTCAGTTGAAAAATAATTATTACATCACACTTACACCTTTCCTATCTAATGAACTTGATTACTTGAACCTGAGTTTTCTTTTAGGGCACGCTTAACACATTATTGGCTAAATATTGTCGAGGATGCTGGGATCGAATTGTCTCTACTAAAGATGATCAAAGGCAGCAGAGCCGGGCTTGTCTAGAGGCTTGTCTGGAAAGGCTTCCGCGAGCATTGAATTACTAAGCCAGTTGAACTGAGCTGTGTTCTTTACTGTGATGGAAATCAATAAACGTAATATTCAGAATAAGATTTTTATGAGCCACGCTATTTGTCTACTGCGGACAGGTTATATCAATGTAAACTATGTGAACAAGGTAAGTCAGTTTAAGGAAAGGGGTTCATACATGTCGCCTTTTAGTAGCAGGTGTCCTCGATATGGATGTATCTGCTAAGGCAAGTTCTGAAGTATATATCAAAATTAGTTGATTTCATATTAGCATGGATTTTACTCTCCAACGTGATGTACGGAAGCTATCCAAAAATCCTAGTATTAAAGAAGACGTTTAATTGTAGGAAAATTTCAAAACTTATCTTCAACAATATTTCTTATTATCTTCTGAAATTATATTCTCAATTAACTATTTCATAGATGCATAATGACCTTATCACACTCGCTACATAATATTTACATTGTTACGCACATGTCGTTAAATTGCTTGTGTGTTAGTTTTAAATTATTTTTATTTTATTTTTGTTTCATTATATTTTATTGTAGTGACAATTTTAATTGGATTTGAATTTCTTTCCAGAAAACTCACTTGATCTGTTTGGAACGTAATCATTGCCCTTGTTTTGCAAATTTGTAAATACTAAGTGAAAATCATTGGCTATTATCAAGGTCATGTCTGGCTTAAGTGTTACCCATATTGTAAAATTTTTTTATATTATTCATTTTTAGCGTGAGAATCTGATTTGTTTAAATAGAGCTATTCTAAGCTACATGACAAATGGCATTCTTTATTGCGATGTTGTGCGTCACGTGAGCTACCATGTGATCTAAATTCGCGGTTAAAGTAGACGTTCTCTAATAGAAATTTCAGTCATAAAATAATACCTTAGGATCTCAGGTATTTTGTGTTGTTGTCATTTGAGTTTTTTTGTTATTGAAAATAATTTATATTCTCTGAAAAATAAGTGCTTCTTCGTCAAACTTTAGGACAAAAATATTCTGTATAAATTTTTTTGAATTCTAAAGCGGAATATTATTCTTTATTCACAAAATTCATCAAGGAATTGTTGCCGTTAGTATTACTACCTCATCTGACGTCATCAACTTCCATATTGGAACTTCATCGAGATTCGAACCTGGATTCAATTTGAACTTTTTAGTGATAGTGAGTAGTGATATTTTTCAATTCCAGATTAATTGTTGGATTATATTCACAAACTGTAAGTCCTTTTTCACGTTTTTCTTTTTCTTTGTCAGGGAAATAAATTATTTTGTTAAAATTTTCAAAGCTTGTTGGCTTCTCTCTTTTATTTTGTTACCTTTGCACGAGCCTACATGCAACAACATTTATATTTGTCTTTGTTCAAGCAGATGTTCAGGTGGCTCTGATAGATTTTAATTATACTGATATAGGAAGATCAAACTTGTATAGCGAAGATCTCACAGAGGCGCGCAAGAATCTCGTTGAACGGGCCAACATTTATAAACAGTCGAATTATTTTGTATCACCTATTTTGGCCATATTATGACGTACAAACGTTTTATAAAAATAGCATACTCTCAGGAAATGAGAAATTTATCCATTTTCCTCAAAACGAATCACAATTTCTGAAAGTTGGAGCCTCATCGAAAAGAATTCAAGAATCGTCCCTGTTTAGATGCATTCTACTTTTAGTCCGAAAAAAAAAAATAAAAATACAGAAAACTATTGTTTTTTTCTCCTTACTCGCCTTTAAGTGGTATAGTTGCCATATATTTACAGAACGTAACTGACGACAGTGTCATTATCAAGCATTGTAAATTGTGGGTTTTTATTATCTCCCTTTTAAGTTGCACTGGCATTACGTTTGTTATAAATTGTTTTAATTTGTTATCACTATGTTTTATAGACCCAAGTAAAAAGCCATGGAACAAAATATATTTTCATTAAATTACCATTGCCGCATTTTCTCTAGTAAGGTAATGCAAGCTGTTACTTATTGCAATGACGGAATAGTTGTCAAAAACTAAAATTCTGGTAAACATTTTTCTATTTAATCTGTCGTTATAAACCTCAGTCTTGACAGAAATAGCCATACCATTTTGACTCTGCAAACACTTAATACACGTGAGTTGTTGTGGTCTGGATTATACTGACCTGCGCACACAACTGTATGTTCTAGTTATACCCGTGACAGGGTATATAGCCGGGAGATAGCGAGGGGCCCACATATAAAGCAATTAATACTGGCATATAAGTGTAGTTGGTATCTAATGAGCAAACTATGCTAGTAAACAATGAAATTAGCAGTGTTCATTACCGCTACAGTATGAATTTTGTCCCATTGTTGTGTGTGGTATAAACACAAATTTAATAATGCATTGCAAAACCAAAATCAATCTTAAGTATTTATCTATAAAACTGCAGTTACATCTGAAACACCAACACTATATGCCATAGTCCGCTCGCAAGTTTCACACTACTTCTGAATCCGAGCATTATTAGCTTGACTGGTTAACACTGTTCTCATGCATTTGATATGCCAACCAGGCTAATTAGTGTTTCATTTTAAAAATTTAGAATCAGTGCGAACTGAATACGCATCATATATAATCATAATTGATAACTGATTTTTAGGAGTTTTGCGGGATTCAAAATGAAAATTGTATCTTAAGACAAATTTAAAGAACTTATTATTTATTTGGTAAAAGAACATTTTTGAGTATTAAATAAAATTCAAGTCTAAAATTTATAAATCGATTGATTATACTTGTAGCTTTTTCTTATTCGGGAAGTTTTATTCCAACCAAATCATTTATTCTTTACTATCATTGCTGAGAAAGATGAAAAAAAGTACTTGATGTACATAAGTCGTTAGAGTATGGTCTGCTTAACGACGTAGTGCACGATTCTGGGCTCGATAGTGATTTAAAGACCATAGAAAAATTGATCCTTTTGAAAGAACTTTTAAAACAAAAAATGATAGGAATTAATTTTATTTACAGAAAATGGTACGAATTAATTTTATTTTAACACACATTAAGTCTGTAACTATATATAATAAGGAAGCAATATGCGGCCAGCTTTATGCTCGGCTAATACGAGTAACTAAAAACTTTTGTCAGCATTATGATTAGTAAATATGATTTAACGCAAAATTTTAGTCAGCTTTATGCATGGTAAACACGACTTAAAGAAAACTTATATCAGCTTTTGCCTGGGAATACGAGTTACTGAAAACTTTTTTAGCTATTCGCTTGTCAGATGTGAATTAATGAAAAACTCTGATCATTATTTTGATTGTCAAATACGAGCTAACGAGTTAAAAATACCTCTGGTCAGCTTGTTGCTTTGCAAATATGAATTAATTAGACTAGGTGAAGAGGGATATTTGCCCTGTTAAAATTTTAACTCACAAACTAAAAGTAATTATTTTCATTTTTTTTTACAAAACTTGATATGTATGAAACAAGAACTGCTGTGCTGTTTCACAATTGAAATGATTTATATGATTATCTTCAAATGAAATGCAGTATTTAAAATGTAGTCCCAACAAGTCCGGAAAGACATACCTTCGGACTCGAAACAGCAATTAAGAGAGTAGAAAATTGATATTCAGAATTCCCAGATAGTAGGCTAACTGATGATCTAGATTACTAGCGTTAACCATTTTATAGCTATTTCTAGATAGTAGACATTGTGTGAGTCAGGATTCTCAGAGTGTGGACCATTTTATAGTCATAAAGCATATAGAGTAGACCATTTGATTGTCAAAATTCAGAGAGACTAGATCAATTGATAAAATGCCTAGAGAGTATACCATTCAATTGTCGGAATTTGGAGGGACTGGACCAATCTATAGTTAGAATGCCTAGAGAGTAGACCATTTTATTGTCAGAATTGCGAGAGACTACACAAATAGATTGTCAGAATGCCTAGAGAGTAGACCATTTAATTGTCAAAATTCCGAAAGACTAGATCAATTGATAGAATTTCTAGAGAGTAGATCATTTAATTGTCAGAATTCCGAGAGACTAGACCAATTGATTGTCAAAATGCCTAGAGAGTAGACCATTGAATTGTCAGAATTCCGAGAGAATAGACCAATTGATAGTCAAAATGCCTAGAGAGTAGACCATTGAATTGTCAGAATTCCGAGAGACTAGACCAATTGATAGTCAAAATGCCTAGAGAGTAGACCATTGAATTGTCAGAATTCCGAGAGACTAGACCAATTGATTGTCAAAATGCCTAGAGAGTAGACCATTGAATTGTCAGAATTCCGAGAGACTAGACCAATTGATTGTCAAAATGCCTAGAGAGTAGATCATTCGATTGTCAGAATTCCGAGAGACTAGACCAATTGATTGTCAAAATGCCTAGAGAGTAGACCATTTAATTGTCAAAATTCCGAAAGACTAGATCAATTGATAGAATTTCTAGAGAGTAGATCATTTAATTGTCAGAATTCCGAGAGACTAGACCAATTGATTGTCAAAATGCCTAGAGAGTAGACCATTGAATTGTCAGAATTCCGAGAGAATAGACCAATTGATTGTCAAAATGCCTAGAGAGCAGACCATTGAATTGTCAGAATTTTGAGAGACTAGACCAATTGATTGTCAAAATGCCTAGAGAGTACACAGGTTGATAGAATTGCTACAGAGTAGAACATTTGATAGACTTCCTATGAAAGGATCATTTGATTGAATGAATTCTTAGAAAGTACACCATTTGATAGAATTCCTAGAGAGTAGATCATTTGATAGAATTTCTAGAAAGTAGACCATTTGATAGAATTCCTAGAGAGTAGACCATTTGATAGAGTTCCTAGAGAGTAGACCGTTTGATATAATTCCTAGAGAGTAGACCGTTTGATAGAATTCCTAGAGAGTAGACCATTTGATAGAATTCCTAGAGAGTAGACCGTTTGATAGAATTCCTAGAGGGTAGACCATTTGATAAAATTCCTAGAGAGTAGACCGTTTGATAGAATTCCTAGAGAGTAGACCGTTTGATAGAATTCCTAGAGTAAGCTATTTGATAGAATTTCTAGAAAGTAGACCATTTGATGGAATTCCTAGAGTAGACTATTTGATAGAATTCCAAGAGAAGGTAGACCATATTGTTGTAAGAATTCCTAGAGAGTAGATTATAGATGCTAGTAAAGGGTTGGATGGTCAACTGATTGACAGATTAGACGAATAAACTGCACTCACACAACTATTATACCAAATTGCAGGTCATTCATCCATTTGAACAGCTGTTCATCACAATCCCTTCCAGTTCTAAATCTTTGACGGCTGTTTGATCAAACATGAAAACTGTGTGTTTGCTTTCGTTTATATAACTTAACTTTTTTTGTTTTAAAGATCATATTAGTCTATATGTATTACCGTACATAGTGGTTTTTGGTCAGATTATTTTTCAACACTGATAGTCTTTTATCAATATATATTGACTATACAATTTTTTCACAATGAATCACTTTCTTGGGAGCTACTGGCTGGCCCTTCAGATAATAATGTAAATGTGAGATCTCCGACATTACGCCTTATAAAACCTTGCATATAAAGGTATTGTGTATCCTACATTAGAAATAAACGCCAAACAATACGCAAAGTTAAACGAGAGTCTATGCAAGACGCAGATGAAACAATACTTAAATATCCTTATCAGTGCTCGTTATATAGAAATAGCCATAAAAATCATAATGATACACAAGAAAATTGTCTTCAGTGAAAAGATTATTTACCACACAAGAAGCAACATAATTAGAGGCTAAGTACTTTATGTAGAAGTTTAAAATTCAGAACTGTAATCTATGAAATCAGTTGTTGAAATGTATGGCAAAGTCATTAGGAAAAATAGGAAAAGAATCCAGAGACAAATAGATACAAAAAAGTAAAATTACTCTAATTTCTGTAAAGTGTTGAAAGTAAACTGGGATTTTTAATTGGACATAAATATAATGTAGAAGTATTTATTTAAATGGACATATGCATGATATATTAAACATTATTTAATTGAACATCGATGCAATATACAAGTCATTACTGAATAGGACATAGAGACAATGTATCAGCCATTACTGAATATTACATAGAGATAATGTACCAGCCATTATTGAATAGGACACAGATACAATGTACCAGTCATTACTGAATAGGACATTTATTCAAATTTTTAGTCAATATTTAATAGGTGATATATACAATGTACCAGTCAGTATTGAAAATGACATAGATACAAGGTATCAGTAAGTTTTGAAAAGGACATAGACGCAATGTATCAGTCAGTATTGAAAATGACACACATATATATATATATATATATATATATATATATATATATATATATATATATATATATATACAATGTATCAGTCAGTATTGAATAGGAGATATATACAATTTATCAGACCTTATGGAATAGGACATAGAGACAATGTATCAGTCATTACTGAATAAGACATAGATCAAATGTATCAGTCAGTATTGAAAATGACAGATACAATACATCAATCAGTATTGAATATGATAATGACACAATATATTAGTCAGTATTGAATAGGATATATACAGTGTATCAGTCAGTACTGAATGGGACATAGATACAATGTATCAGTCATTACTGAATAAGACATAGATCAAATGCATCAGTCAGTATTGAATATGACATAGTTACAATGTATCAGACAGTGTTCAATATGACATAGATACACTGTATCAGTCAGTATTGAATATGACACAGATACACTGTATCAGTCAGTATTGAATAGGACATATATACAATGTATCAGTCATTAGCGAATATGACATTATATATATATATATATATATATATATATATATATATATATATATATATATATATATATATATATATATATATATATATATTGGAAACTATCCGATCATATTTGACAACAAAGCAAGTTAGCAATACATATATTGAGGTTAACATTGTTGTCAATGATGTAAAGGGTATAGCTTGCTCGAAACCACAAAGACATTGAGTTTAATTTGTTAGGACAAATTAATTTCCATGTCTGAAATGTTTTCCGTTTTGCTATGTTGTTTCAATATGTTTATGTTGTAACTTCTTGTTGCTGCAGATATAACTTATATAGGTACATACAGTCTGGCGTCGCATTGCACGATGGGAAACCTGGTATTTTCACACGTGAAAATATAAGGCTATATTTCTCACACGTGAAAATAAATAAATGAAAAAGAATGATTGTTTTTTTTTACAAAATTGATGTATACAAATCGCACTTAAGCATATTAATAAATTCGATTAGAAGAAGTTTTAATAAAGCTGTAAACACTTATGGAATGAAGAATTTCCCAAATTTAGCCTGATGATATGTGTACAAAGCTTTAAAGGGAAGCAAAACGTGCAAGAATCTCTATTATATAGGGCCTTAACCTTAAAGATTAATATATATATATATATATATATATATATATATATATATATATATATATATATATATATATATATATATATATATATATATATATATGTATTCAACTCGTATCTATTGAACACTAATTTCACATTCCATGGTAAAACAATAACATCGTAAATATTTAACTTTATATTTAAAAAAAAACAAATGAAACTCACTACATACCTGACGCTTTATAATTGTAGACACCGGCTGCAAAGTGCGGAATGGAAAATATACAAGAACCAAGTCCTAAGACGACGATTCCGATTCCAATCAATAAAGGCTTGTTTCGTCTGCCGCCATAATAACTGATACCCAAGACGAAAAAGAAAGCTAGGAAATCATTGGATGATGCTATCAATCCAGACCTTGAGCTTGGTAATTCAAATCTCTTTTCTAGTGTGCTGATGATGGCGTTGAGAACGCCATTAACAACGAATCCTTGGAGAAAGCTAAACAAACAAGTCCAGAAGACATACCATCCAATACGATTGAAAATCTGACACCATCTGAAGAAAAAAAAACAATAGATGTAAAGAAATATAACAAACATTAACTGTATTAACATATTATCTTCCACCCAAGTTGTGATATCATTGCAGTTGTAATATTAATGCATATATAACTGAGATGCTTTAGTTCACTTGCCATTTTATTTCCCACCGGCTTCTAGTTTCTCAGGATTTGAAATCGTTTCTGTTTCTAGCCATGCGTGTCCACAGAATGCTTGAGTCTCTCATTCAGCAATGTCATGCGTGTCGACAGAGTGCTTGAGTCTTTCATTCAACAATGTCATAATTTTGTTTTCTTTTTGAGATGACTTCGGAACCTACGCACACTTGTATATAGAGAAGAACATAGCTTTTTTTTCCTCGAACATTTAACACTGCTCACTGGCAAAAAGCTTTACAATTAGAATTCAGCAGTGTAGCTGCATATTTCTATGCTAATCTCAAATATGCTTAAACCCAAAACCACAAAAGTATCACATACTTCCAGGTTCCACCTTTCCAAGAAAAGTAAAAAACTGAAAAGTGCAAAATATCCCTAGTATACACGAAGGTCACAAGTATATAAATTGAATGTTTAGAACAATATGAAAAAACCGATGCAAGTTCTTCTGGACATTCTACCATACTTTGTTTTATGTACCATGTCATGCTGTCGTGATGTCATGAACCACATTGTGTCTTTAAGCAAATGAACTTGCATTTCCTACGCTTTGTAATGATTTTGTACATATCAAACATTTTGTGTTATTTCAATGTATTATGTTTACCTTGGACGCCATTTACCCCATCCGTATTTAAGGAGCTCCTGTTCCTCTACTTCGTCTGGTACATACCCTGCGTATTGCTTCCGGTAGCCATTTAATTCTGACGCATGCTCATCAAACTTTACCTTCCCATCATTCTTCACGTTGTGAAGGAGGAGAGGAGTGACACCAGAAAGGCTGTTGTTTATAATTTTGAGATCCTCTTTACTTCTCCTTACAAAAATTTCATCAAGGTTTAAAGTGCCTTCATTTGACATGGTGATCTTTGAGTAAATCTGAAGAGAAAATCATACGTATATTGAAATAGCTAGCAGAAGACAGACAAGAGTCATATCGAAACGTGATTGGACGTGTGGAAAAGTTGGATAATAGTTCTTTAAATGATAACCTTTTGTAAAAGTGTTGGTTATCGCCGAGCTACTTGTGTCAAACAAGAATTAGGTTTGGATAGTAACAGCCATATAATTTAGTGAATGCTACCACTAATAATAATAATAATAATAATAATAATAATAATAATAATAATAATAATAATAATAATAATAATAATGATGCTAATAATAATAATAATAAACATAAACATAATAATAAACATAAACATAATAATAATAATAATAATAATAATAATAATAATAATAATAATAATAATGGTAATAATACTACTAATAATAAAAATGTAAATAATAATAATAATAATAATAATAATAATAATAATAATAATAATAATAATAATAATAATAATAATATTATTATTATTATTATTATTATTATTATTATTATTATTATTATAATAAAATTCTTTTAAATAGTAGCATATTGCTATTTAAAATGACTATTTTTATTAAGTTCACCACAAACGAGAAAACTAAAAGAGAAAACAACCTCTGTGCCTTCAAGTTTGTTATTTGGCACAATAGGGGCTCATCTGGGATTGAAACTTCAAACCGCCGTAATTTACACTGTCTGCACGCATCTCTTTACCATACAAAGAATCAGGTGTAACAGCTTAAAATTAGCAGCGCACTTACAATCTCGAATACTGATTTGCAAAGCAATAACCGAACGGAGACGGTTTCTATTTATATCAAATGATTATCGGGACATTAATTTAATTCACAGAGATGATGTGTGTGGCAGTTTGAAAGGCTTAATGAGCGTATATGATGTTGGCATTATATTATCTAAGCAATGGATTGTTTCTAACGTAACAAAAAAAAAATGAAATCGCTATTTTGCTTTAATGCGTCACAGATTTTTTGAAGATGTTCAAAAGACGCTTTAGATACAGTTGCTGTTAAAGTGCCTAATCTTCTGTTACAGTTGCTGTTGAGGTGCCTAATCTTCTGATAAGTTGCTGTTGAAGTACCTACTCTTCTGATACAGTTGCTGTTGAAGTGCCTACTCTTCTGATACAGTTGCTGTTGAAGTGCCTAATCTTCTGCTACAGTTGCTGTTGAAGTGCCTACTCTTCTGCCTCAGTTGCTGTTGAAGTGCCTACTCTTCTGATACAGTTGCTGTTGAAGTACCTACTCTTCTGATACAGTTGCTGTTCAGGTGCCTAATCTTCTGATACAGTTGCTACTGAAGTGCCTACTCTTCTACAGTTGCTGTTGAAGTACCTACTCTTCTGCTACAGTTGCTGTTGAAGTACCTACTCTTCTGATACAGTTACTGTTGAAGTGCCTACTCTTCTGATACAGTTGCTGTTGAAGTGCCTAATCTTCTGCTACAGTTGCTGTTGAAGTGCCTACTCTTCTGCCTCAGTAGCTGTTGAAGTGCCTACTCTTCTGATACAGTTGCTGTTGAAGTGCCTACTCTTCTGATACAGTTGCTGTTGAAGTGCCTACTCTTCTGATACAGATGCTATTGAAGTGCCTACTCTTCTGCTACAGTTGCTGTTGAAGTGTTTACTCTTCTGTTACAGTTGCTATTGAAGTACCTACTCTTTTGATACAGTTGCTGTTGAAGTACCTATTCTTCTGATACAGTTGCTGTCGAAGTGCCTAATCTTCTGATACAGTTGCTATTGAAGTGCCTACTCTTCTGATACAGTTGATGTTGAGGTGCCTAATCTTCTGATACAGTTGCTATTGAAGTGCCTACTCTTCTGATACAGTTGCTGTTGAGGTGCGTACTCTTGTGATACAGTTGCTGTTGAAGTGACTACTCTTCTGATACAGTTGTTGTTGAGGTGCCTAATCTTCTGATACAGTTCCTATTGAAGGGCCTAATCTTCTGATACAGTTGCTCTTGAGGTGGCCACTCTTCTGATACAGTTGCTGTGTAGTGCCTACTTCTCTGATACAGTTGCTGTTGAAGTGCCTACTCTTCTGATACAGTTGCTGTTGAAGTACCTACTCTTCTGATACAGTTGCTGTTCAGGTGCCTAATCTTCTGATACAGTTGCTACTGAAGTGCCTACTCTTCTGCTACAGTTGCTGTTGAAGTACCTACTCTTCTGCTACAGTTGCTGTTGAAGTACCTACTCTTCTGATACAGTTACTGTTGAAGTGCCTACTCTTCTGATACAGTTGCTGTTGAAGTGCCTAATCTTCTGCTACAGTTGCTGTTGAAGTGCCTACTCTTCTGCCTCAGTTGCTGTTGAAGTGCCTACTCTTCTGATACAGTTGCTGTTGAAGTACCTACTCTTCTGATACAGTTGCTGTTGAGGTGCCTAATCTTCTGATACAGTTGCTATTGAAGTGCCTACTCTTCTGCTACAGTTGCTGTTGAAGTACCTACTCTTCTGCTACAGTTGCTGTTGAAGTACCTACTCTTCTGATACAGTTGCTATTGAAGTACCTACTCTTCTGATACAGTTGCTGTTGAGGTGCCTAATCTTCTGATACAGTTGCTATTGAAGTGCCTACTCTTCTGATACAGTTGCTGTTGAGGTGCCTAATCTTCTGATACAGTTGCTATTGAAGTGCCTACTCTTCTGATACAGTTGCTGTTGAGGTGTGTACTCTTGTGATACAGTTGCTGTTGAAGTGACTACTCTTCTGATACAGTTGCTGTTGAGGTGCCTAATCTTCTGATACAGTTGCTATTGAAGGGCCTAATCTTCTGATACAGTTGCTCTTGAGGTGGCCACTCTTCTGATACAGTTGCTGTTGTAGTGCCTACTTCTCTGATACAGTTGCTGTTGAAGTGCCTACTCTTCTGATACAGTTGCTGTTGAAGTACCTACTCTTCTGATACAGTTGCTGTTGAGGTGCCTAATCTTCTGATACAGTTGCTTTTGAAGTGCCTACTCTTCTGATACAGTTGCTGTTGACGTGTCTAATCTTCTGATACAGTTGCTATTGAAGTGCCTACTCTTCTGCTACAGTTGCTGTTGAAGTACCAACTCTTCTGATGCAGTTGCTGTTGAGGTGTCTAATCTTCTGATACAGTTGCTATTGAAGTGCCTACTCTTCTGATACAGTTGCTGTTGAGGTGCCTAATCTTCTGATACAGTTGCTGTGGAAGTGCCTAATCTTCTGATACAGTTGCTATTGAAGTGCCTACTCTTCTGCTACAGTTGCTGTTTAAGTGCCTACTCTTCTACTACAGTTGCTGTTGAAGTGCCTACTCTTCTTATAACTTGCTGTTGAAGTGCCTAATCTTCTGCTACAGATGCTGTTGAAGTGCCTACTCTTCTGATACAGTTGCAGTTGAAGTGCCTACTCTTCTGATACAGTTGCTGTTGAAGTGCCTACTCTTCTGATACAGTTGCTATTGAAGTGCCTACTCTTCTGATAGAGTTGCTGTTGAAGTGCCTACTCTTTTGATACAGTTGCTGTTGAAGTGCCTACTCTTCTGATACAGTTGCTGTTGAGGTGCCTAATCATCTGATACAGTTGCTGTTGAGGTGACTAATCTTCTGATACAGTTGCTATCGAAGTGCCTACTCTTCTGCTACAGTTGCTGTAGAAGTGCCTAATCTTCTGATAAAGTTGGAGTTGAAGTGCCTACTCTTCTGATAAGTTGCTGTTGAAGTGCCTAATCTTCTGCTACAGATGCTATTAAAGTGCTTACTCTTCTGATAGAGTTGCTGTTGAAGTGCCTACTCTTCTGATACAGTTGCTGTTGAAGTGTCTACTCTTCTGATACAGTTGCTTTTGAAGTGCCTACTCTTCTGATACAGTTGCTGTTAAAGTAATTACTCTTCTGATACAGTTGCTGTTGAAATGCCTACTCTTCTGATACAGTTGCTGTTGAAGTGCCTTTTCTTTTGATACAGTTGCTATTGAAGTGTCTACTCTTCTGATACAGTTGCTATTGAAGTTCCTACTCTTCTGATACAGTTGCTGTTGAGGTGCTTAATCTTCTGATACAGTTGCTGTTGAAGTGCCTACTCTTCTGATACAGTTGCTATTGAAGTGCCTTCTGTTCTGATACAGTTGCTGTTGAAGTACCTACTCTTCTGATACAGTTGCTGTTGAAGTGCCTACTCTTCTGATAGAGTTGCTGTTGAAGTGCCTACTCTTCTGATACAATTGCTGTTGAAGTGCCTACTCTTCTGATACAGTTGCTATTGAAGTGCCTACTCTTCTGATAGAGTTGTTGTTGAGGTGCCTAATCTTCTGATACAGCTGCTATTGAAGTGCCTACTCTTCTGCTACAGTTGCTGTTGAAATGCCTAATCTTCTGATACAGTTGCAGTGAAGTGCCTACTCTTCTGATACAGTTGCTGTTGTGGGGCCTACTCTTCTGATAAGTTGCTATTGAAGTGCCTACTCTTCTGATAGAGTTGCTGTTGAAGTGCCTACTCTTCTGATACAATTGCTGTTGAAGTGCCTACTCTTCTGATACAGTTGCTATTGAAGTGCCTACTCTTCTGATAGAGTTGTTGTTGAGGTGCCTAATCTTCTGATACAGTTGCTATTGAAATGCCTACTCTTCTGATACAGTTGCTGTTGAGGTGCCTAATCTTCTGATACAGTTGGAGTTGAAGTGCCTATTCTTCTGATAAGTTGCTGTTGAAGTGCCTAATCTTCTGCTACAGTTGCTGTTGAAGTGCCTGCTCTTCTGATACAGTTGCTGTTGAAGTGTCTACTCTTCTGATACAGTTGCTATTGAAGTGCCTACTCTTCTGATACAGTTGCTGTGGAAGTAATTACTCTTCTGATGCAGTTGCTGTTGAAGTGCCTACTCTTCTGATACAGTTGCTGTTGAAGTGCCTACTCTTCTGATACAGTTGTTTTTGAAGTACCTACTCTTCTGATAAGTTGCTGTTGAAGTAATTACTCTTCTGATACAGTTGCTGTTGAAGTGCCTACTCTTCTGATACAGTTGCTGTTGAAGTGTCTACTCTTCTGATACAGTTGCTATTGAAGTGCCTACTCTTCTGATACAGTTTCTGTTGAAGTAATTACTCTTCAGATACATTTGCTGTTGAAGTGATTTTTCTTTTGATACAGTTGCTATTGAAGTGCCTACTCTTCTGATACAGTTGCTATTGAAGTGCCTACTCTTCTGATACAGTTGCTGTTGAGGTGCCTAATCTTCTGATATAGTTGCTATTGATGTGCCTACTGTTCTGGTACAGTTGCTGTTGAAGTCCCTACTCTTCTGATACAGTTGCTATTGAAGTGCCTTCTGTTCTGATACAGTTGCTGTTGAAGTACCTACTCTTCTGATACAGTTGCTGTTGAAGTGCCTACTCTTCTGATACAGTTGCTGTTGAAGTGCCTACTCTTCTGATACAGTTGCTGTTGAAGTGCCTACTCTTCTGATACAGTTGCTGTTGAGGGGCCTATTCTTCTGATACAGTTGCTGTGATTATGGGTCTACGTTTGTGAAGAGTCATTATGGAGCTGGTCATAAAGAAATTAGAACCTCAAGATGAAATAGAGTGAACGATAACCCCATTGATTAAGGCCTTTGCAGGCCAATTGAGATTATGAAATGAAACAACGCTGAGACACTTTTTTGAGGTCCTACTACTACTGCTGCTATTACTACTACTATTACTACTACTACTACTACTACTAATAATAATAATAATAATAATAATAATAATAATAATAGTAATAATAATAATAGTGATAATAACAACTGCTATGTTGTATCTGATTAGCTCATCAGATTTATTGCAAAATAAAACTAGCAAAATGTTTCATGAAATAGACTACTGTAACAGTACCTTGGAAAAAACTTGATAATTAACTGAATTCATTTTTAATTTTCCGCTGTCAAATTAACAACATAATCAAAAAGTCCAATTCACAATGATTTGTATAGAGTAACTCTACCAATACGAAGTTCTAATAATCTAGGGAAGGTTTATAAGCTTCTTATTTCCATCTTTTCAGCCACGTATAAGTATATTTCACATTCTAAACGACTTTTATTCCAATTATTTCTTAAAAGGAATTTACCTATTTACTTATTAGTGAAATTCATGCAAATTACAACCCATAAACCGCGGTCGAAATTGCTTAGGAGATAAATCAACGTCGCATAAATAACGCGATATCCATCCCAAAGCAAACCACTGGCTATCATTGATGGCCGATGACATGTCTTGTCATTCATGGGATATCTATTGGGATGTGCACTAATTTGCACCAGTATTTATGCATCTACTATGAAATTCTATATAATAATTATAAACATTAACATTCACAAAGAGCCACATGTATAACACGCTCGCAATACCAGTCGATGCTATCTCACTTCTGTCGGCGTGGATTTAGTTCGAGCTCAGCCAATGTGGGTGTGTGAGAAAGCAGCCAGTAGCTTCATGTTGATCGATGGTTCAGTACCGGTATTTTTCCTTGTTCTTCTTCCTCCAGTTATGCTGGCGGACATAATAGCCTATCCTGCGCTGAAAAAATGACTTTCAACTTAAAATGAACATCAACAAGATTGTTATTAAAGAGACAAAAATATTTACAGAACTGCTGATATAATTTCTCTACATATTTTATATCCTTGTATCCTCAGTTCTCCATTCAATAGACATGTGTTATGTATGTAATTTAATTATTTGTTTGTCAGTTTTATTTTCTTAATTCCATTTCATGCTATTGTAATATAACTTTGTTTACTAGATTTGACATTGTCCAGAAATTGAGTTCAGTTATTTTGACCTGACTTTTTTATTTCGTTGATAAACAGCTAGTAATAGAAACACTGTATCTAGTTTCTGACCTTGATTCAGAACCTGTGCCACTTTTGGAAAACAACGTTTTTTTCATGTTATTTTTTCTCAGAGTAAGAATCATTAACTTAAGTCAAGCCCATACCTGGAATACGTGATATGAAACATTTGTTTATTGTTACAAACTTCTATTTTTTTGTAGACGGTTGACGCTCATCAGGGAATCTATTTTGCGTCTTAAACTTATGCATAACCTTTGTCTTTATAAACATTGTTCATTCGGGCTGAAAAAAAACCTTGAAATGTAAAGTCACATTACGTTGTGATCAGTTTGAGTAGAAATTTTATTTTAATGAATTTCAAGTGATTCTTTTCTCTGGAAATACATAAGTGCTACGACAAAATTTTTGGATAAAGATATTTATTGAAATTGATACGGAATTCAAAACTGGAATATTTTCTTTGATTCAACAAGGAACTTTTGACACAATAGTACTTCGCAGACTACAACAGAATTCATCGCCTTCCATTTGGATTTCATCGGGATTCGAACTCAGTTTTATTGAGGACTTTTTCTTACTGGGACATGTATTTTTTTAAATTTTTGCAGTATTCTTAGATTTAATTTGTAAAACCGTAAGACATTTTTTTTCTCATTTTTCACTTGTTATTCTAGGAAAATAAATTATTTGCTAAATTTTACAAAGCTTTCTTCCCTTACACCTTTACGTTACCTTTGTGAAAGCTAAGATTCATAACACAGGAATGGGTCTGATATGATTATTACTTTCTTAAATATGATTAAAGCTTGGCAAGATTGTGTACCTTATTTTACGTACATTTGACCAATTAAATCTAATGTGTATATTATGCTCATATACTTAAAAGTTAATATTGTATATTCTCATTAAGGTAAGTCCAATTTCCAAACCTTCGTAAGCACACCTTCCTTCCAAAAACAATTAACCATGTTAAATGTAAGACTTCGTGTTGCACAAAGAGCTCTGGTGTGTCTAACTATCCTTGTAAGTCCAAAACAGTGTCAGTAAGAATACACATGTCCTTTTCAGGATACAGCAACATAAGCGTAATTTGTAATTCTTTATTAACAGAGATTTAGGCTCCACCGGTTGTACTCATTATTGGTAATTGCAACTAAAAGGAAAAAGATAGGACTACAATCTTGTCTTGTATCGGGTACATATAGACTATTCACTCAGTCGGTCGTTACAAGTCTTAAATGCTTTTATCGTTATTATTATTATTGTTATTATATATATATATATATATATATATATATATATATATATATATATATATGTGTGTGTGTGTGTGCGTGTGTGTGTGTGTGTGTCTTAATCAGCATCCAATCCCTAAACTCCATTGACAGATTATATATCCGTGAGCAAAACTTTTCAGACATTATTTACGTATAAGTTATACTGGACGCTCCTAGATTTAAGAGCAGCTGCAATTTACATATGGTTGATTCTCCGTACATGCAACATTTAGCATTTCTCACAGTTAAACATTGCAGCACAAAATCGATATTCTGTACAAAGAATTTTCACAGTATTTCTCGCTTTTTATTGTTATTTTTCTAGGTTTGTAAAAACGTAGCAAAGAAAAGAGTGAAGCCAGCAAGTTTGTAAAATTTAAAAAATAATTTATTTCCCTAGAAAATAAGGCAAGAATATGAAAAAAAGACTTTTACGGTTTGTGAATCAAATCCAAAAATTGATCATAGAATTTATAAATATAAGTCCTATCACTAAAAAGTTCTAATTGAGTAAACGTTCGAATCCCGATAAGTTCCAAGATGGAGGGAGATGACGTCTTCCATAGCCTGTTTTGTTTTGTCGTGTCAACAGTTCCTTCTTGACTCACCAAGAAGAATCTTCTGGCTTTAGAATTCCGAATAATTTACAATAAATGTCTGTGTCCAAGAATTCTGATGAACACTAGATATTTCCAGGAAAAATTTCATGTCTATAAACAGAAGTTGAAATGACAGCATATTACTTCCAAGTATGTCAGCTAAGTAAGCTTGGTACTTGCAAAAAGTGCTATCTTACAAACATTAGAAGACCCTAAAACCTAATGTTCAATCGACAATATTTAAGGCTATTTCAAGTCTTTTACAATAGGAAATTCAATAATTAATTTTGAAATATTTGCTTATTTTTATCCATTAAAGTGTACAAGTATACACGTGATTTAGTGCCAGGTGATTATCAGAAACAATGTCCATTCATGCCAACGTAACGTGCTTTCTATGACTTTTGCAGACTGGTTTAGATAAATTTGATAATCCTATCCACTCAGTTCCTTCAATGTCATTCGCGGATGGGCATGCAAATGTATGAGGTGTATCTTGGTAGGAATGACCAATATTCATTTATGGATGACTGGAAATGGACGAGTCTACTATGATCGTATCATCAAATGCAAAGAGCATCGTTAGTTGCAATAGCTTAATGATTGACACATGCAAGCATTGGTGATACTTTCCATATATTAAAGTCAGGAAGTTAAGCGGATTCCATTAATTATATCAAGGAATCGAAACGATGAGGGCATGGATTTGTTGTGGAATGGAAGGATGGGTAGGTTTGGGATGCGTATGTATTATAGAAATGATAAGGGAGAAAGCTTTCCAACGCACTGTTACGTACACCTGCCAATATTCAAGTGTCCATATAAAAAAGTATCAAAAGCTATGTAACATATGACTGACATCAACTGATTGGTCAACAATATATCAATCTTGTCTTCGCAAGTTAATAATTGCACGGAAACGATGTATTTACCTGTAATATGTAAAATTTATCAGTCTTGCAACTAAACGCGGCGTACACTTAATGTGATTAGTCACTTATTGAAAAGTGATCTGACATTTTTTTTTAAAGCAAAAAAGAGCCGAGGAAAGAATGATTTTTTTAATTATAAGATATATGATTTTACGTCTTTTTTCAGATATTGCTAGTATAACAGATGGCAGCCTGACGAACTGTTGCATACGTTATGACAATAAAATCGTGTTAGTTGTGGTAGGAGATGCGGGCTCGATGGAAGATTTTTATTGCTGGGATAGACAGAAGTACTGTGTTGACCTTAAGGGCTTTGCATATAATTAAATAGCTGATATGTTTTAAATATTATGAAACATGCGTTTCACTGTAATTATTGGTAGAACTGTCATTACACTTAGTTCACAGACAAAATTAAAGCTGCTTTGGAATAATTAACTTTTACATAGATCTGCATAAACCAGTTCATTTATGGATAATACTTTAAAGTTGAAGGATCTGAAATGATAGACAACATCAACTTCCAGACTGGCTTATTGGCGTGTCAATGTCTTCAACTTGCAAAGATTATGAATGCGGACTGACTGATACACTGTTTAGTATTGGTCTTAACAGCAGACTGATAACACCGCTTGATTTCAGTTTCCACAAAGTACTGATACACCGCTTGACATCGCTCATTGCTTGCTTCTAATCTGAAGGATTCATGATATAAACTATTAAACTGACAGCGAAAGGCTATTGCTAGATATACATAATTTGGACAGATGGATAGATTGTAGATATAAGAGAAGTCATTTGATACGTCCGTATCTCTTTCCAATGCAAATATGATATCAACGATTCTTTGAACAAGTTTCTACGGAAATGTTTAGTTATTCTTTTCAAAAAAGCAAGATTTTAGCTGAGCAGCATTCAGTTATATGTTTGAAGAATAGATCTTTATAAAATGATAGATGTTGGAAAAAATGACTAAACGATGTTTCAAATATCAACGAAATACATGCACTTTGAATTGTGAATGAAACTAGAGTTGAAGAAATCATTGGTTTCTATAGTTGCAAAGTAATAATTACGCTGTACGTGGTTGTTACGAGATATATATTGTTTAGGTTATTTTGAGGTAATAGCAACCACGGTTTAGAGGGCATTTCAAAATGGCCACTGAGATTTTTTTTTCTATCATGCTGCCGCAAAGGGCAGAGATCGTTCTGATTGATGAGAAATGAAACAAGAAACTCTTGCCTAATAAACTTGATCCGTTAGAAGTCTCTGTCTCTTCCGTTTTATCCTTCGCAACTTTCAGAAAAGATAACACACTTGCATTAATTTCTTTATTACAGTTATGAAAATATAACGTGGTAACACTTCGTGTCAAATCACACAGAAATGAGTAGAAGAAAAAAGAATGGGTGTTTTTCTCACCTCATTCGAATTCAACCTTGCCAAAGGCTTGGCCTCAGAAGTTTTTAAAGTTATTATAAACTTTGATCCTGAATGAAACATTCCAGCAAATATGATGGATTCTTAGTTTTCTCTTATTTCTAATTCAAACAAAACCTGCCAGGTGAAAAAGCGGATCATTGTTATGTGTGCAGCTATAGCAAGACCGTTGTTCAGAGCGCAAAAAAATTTAGTTTACACTTACGTGTCCCTTTTTATACACAAAAATGACTTTTCAGTAATAACAACGTTATGCACATTGGAGATTTTCAATGCGTCATATTAATAATGACTTTAATTATTATGCCGCTGAGTGTACTCAAGTGTGATGGAATTTTCCCACCTTCCTAATCAATATACATAGAGATTTTCCAGTCTCCTTCACTCGTCTATCAAACCCAAATCTATCGCAGGAGAGTCGATCAGAATTATTGGACCCTTATGCACGCCAGCATTATTATTCGAATTAGTTTAACTTTTGGAACATTAAAGACGCTGGCATAGGTACAGTATTATGTCATTTAACTGTTCACCCGTTACCTAGACATTGACATCCTCACCAAAGGAATCTCCACAAAATTCACCAAGCATCAGATTTTTTTTACTCGTCTTGACCAATGAAATGCCTTTAGGACCCACCAATTACCGAGAATTTTCACTCGTAAGGACCTATATAATATTCTCAGAACTTGCAAGCACCGAAACCAAAGTTTGTAACAGTAGATTATGGAAAATAATAATTATGCAAACATATGCACCACATGACATGGCTTTGACACAGTACTAGTACACCACTGAACACTTTCTTCGACAAAGCATTAGTACATCATTTTCAAGGCTATATTAAGACTGTTTGCTCATTAGCACATTCGATGCTATTGGAATCCAATCGTAACAGCAATGGAATTCATTCGGAATACTCTTCACTTTTGGATTTGTGATTTAACTTTTAAGAATATTTGGTATTTATTTCACGAAATGTTCGTTTAAATTTTCAAGTTGCATTCATATGAAGTAAATTATTTGCTGCATTTTACACAACGTGTTAGTTTCACTCTACATACAGTTTCATACAGTGTATGCATGGATGCTTACATATACATGCATGTGTATCCCCTCCCTCCCTCTCTCTCTTTCTCTCTCTCTCTCTCTCTCTCTGTATATATATATATATATATATATATATATATAGATATATTTATATATATATATATATATATTTATATATTTATATATATATATATATATATATATATATAGAGAGAGAGAGAGAGAGAGAGAGAGAGAGAGAGAGAGAGAGAGAGAGAGAGAGAGCTAATCTATAATTTAATAATTTATCACTTCCTATTAACGGACCTAAGTTAACGTTGTATGTATGCCCATGACCAATTCACTTATTTGAGCACAAAAAAAAAATGTAAACTATAAAACAGTGCATTCTGAGATATCATCATGCACCATTGTTTTCAGCTTGCGCTGTATGCGAGACTGTGGCAGAGTTGGTCTTCGTTGTTTTCCTTTGTCTTCCACTACTTTATCCGAAAGACAAAATATTTTCTGACATTCACTAATTGGCATTTTTATATTTAAATAATGAAAATTAATGTTTCTAATGCACTATTGTATAATGCTTGTAAAACACTGTTATATAGTGATTATCACATGATACATTTTGTTTCACAAACGCAAATATTGTAAGTTGATGCTTATTAAGCTTTTTGTTTAATGAAAACGGTCCTTACCCTACCTCCGTAGAACAGATGGCTATTTTGTGTATACATTTGGACAATCAAAAATAAGGACGAATATGCTGACCTTTATAAAGTATTTTCGATCAATTTGTTTCGATTCGTTTGTTATTAGAGGCAAATGATTTACCGTTTTGAAAATGAAAAAAAAATCGTACTTGGTGTTTTCACTATGATTTTAAATGGGGGGATATATTCATATCATTTTGCTAGTATATGTATTCTGTTCTATATTTGTTTCTTTATTTCCTACTTTCTTGCAAAATAAAGTATTAAAAACAAATTTTTAATGCCAATGTAATAAAAAATATTACTTTTAAAAGTCAATAACTGACCTTGAAATTGTTACACGAGACCTTTCTAAAGTAATGTAATTTACTATGTCAAATATTTAGAGATCCGTATAGAAGTATACGCTATCATTTAAAAACAGGTGTGCGATTTACTGGGTCGTTTTAAATGATACCTTCTCAAGCTTATCGTCACTTTCAAGGTGTTGACAAAACCACGCATCTTCGTTCACAGATAAGAGGGCGATATCTGTCTGTTAAGAAAAGACACCCAAGGCTTTCTTGAAATTTCACTTAACTTCGTATTTATTATTTTCATAAGAAATGCACATATATTCGTTTGCATATTCGTACATATTACATGATACATTCGTACGGAATTTATTATTCAGTAATAGGAAGAACTGTATAACTGTTATTGTTGTTTATGTAGCAATGTTGTCTAAATTATATGTAATTGCAATAATGCTCATTCGGTCCTTGATCATACCACGGCTTTACAATAAATACTTTCCTATCACCTTTATGTAATGTTAAGGACAATATCAATATCAGAATGTTGTAGTAGATATTCTTGGCTTGAAGTAGTTATGGTTTATTTGCCTGGTAGAAGTTGCGGTTATTTGTTTGCTGTTGTTAGGGTTCTTGGTCTGAAGTAGTTATGGATCGTGGTTTGCAGCAGATAAGGTTCTTGGATTTCAGAGTTAAGGTTCTTGGTTTGAATCTGTCACAATATGGAGCGCCAGTCCTCAGACAGATTCAGCAAGGTATCATTCCAAGATAAAGATCAATGGTCAAACAGCCAGAATTTGCCTGACTTGGGGGTAGTGCAGCCACATGAGTTCCGCAACAGTATTAAATCTTTTGTTCTCACCCAATATTATAATCTACGAGCCTCTTACTAAATCTGATGTTCATGCCGACAAATATAGTCTCTCTCTCTCTCTCTCTCTCTCTCTCTCTCTCTCTCTCTCTCTCTCTCTCTCTCTCTCTCTCTCTCTCTCTCTCTCTCTCTCTCTCTCTCTCTCTCTCTCTCTCTCTCTCTCTCTCTCTCTCTCAAATTTAGGCTTTCCTTCCAGCTTTTATAACGTGAAAATCATTTTGTGTTATACTATGTTATCAATCAGCTATTGTAATATAAGAATATCATTTTATTAAGTCTAATGTTTTCACCTGCAGGTATCACAAAATATAATATACGCAAAATGTTTTATATACCATGAAATGGTAGAATGTTAATACAGTTTGCAAGGTATAGCAAATTTAACGTAACAATCGTTCTAATTGACTGATGATATTATATATATATATATATATATATATATATATATATATATATATATATATATATATATATATATATATATATATATATATATATATATATATATATATATATATATATAAACAACTGAAATGGGGCAAACAATGCGATTGTTGATTAAATATGGTCAGTACTCTACCATTTTCATACGGTATTTCTTACTATGCGGTAAGAATGTGCTATATTTTTTTCGTACTTATATATTATGAAATATGTAATAGATATTAACAGCTTAATATTGTTATTATTTTCATCATGAGAGACACATATTTATACATCGTTTCCCACCAGAATATTAGGTTGACACTATCACTTAACCAATACATTTATACCTGCTATCAAAATCGAAGAGTAACTTTGTATTGAATATAATCTTATCATATGTTACTAATAGCTACAAATACCTTTGTATTAAATACTAAGGTTTTACCAGAGACTATTGCACTATATGCATTTAGGAATTAATACATTAAATAATAATGTCAGAGAAACTCTATGCAAACATAGATCTGAGAGAGAGAGAGAGAGAGAGAGAGAGAGAGAGAGAGAGAGAGAGAGAGAGAGAGAGAGAGAGAGAGAGAGAGAGAGAGAGAGAGAGAGAGAGAGAGAGAGAGAGATGTGTTGGAATGCAACTTTTTGTATAAGCTTTATTTTTAGATAATTGTAATAGTTAATACACACTTGGTTTCTACCTAAAAATAAGAAACAAAATAAGATTTTCTAAGTCAGATGTTTTCATGACAAATTCAGACACAACGATATTCATCATCCACATATTTATTTATTTACACAAAGTTCACATTTTGTTTCATACCGTTTGTTTCCGGCATGTCTACCTGTTTTTGACTGGCATTAACAGTTGCTCTAAGATAAACAAAATGTTTAGAAGATATCGTTACATATGTATGAAGTTTTCCGTTGACCATTGTAGATCAATAGTATTATTGATAAGGTACAATCCTTGCCGTGATACCCTCGTGCAAGCTGTGGCACATCATCCTAATTAATCAAAAATAACCATACAGTCTAGAAACATATATCATATTTAAATAAAATTATCACATTAATTCGTATGAAATCAGATGATTTGTTTATCAATATTTAGAAATATCTTCCATCTGATTCCGCGTGAATATAACTTATCAGGGATGGTTGTAGACCGTCTGCTGTCAGAGAATATCAGTGTTATCAGCAATCAATAGAAGATATAATCAAAATTCCTCTACAATGATATAAGCGTATATATTTCATTTTAATGTCATTTCCAGACTATTAATATGAGGTGAAAATAGAAATAAAGAGAGGTTGTTTTCAAGTAAGCCAAAGTGAACAATCGAATTAGTATGAATTTGATTTGAAGTGCTTTACAAATCATAGCGCAAAACTGTAAAATGATTCTATTATCACGAGACTTTTCCCAGTCATTTCATATTATACTACCTTTATACTACTTTCCATATTATACTACCTTTATACTACATTCCATATTATACTACCTTTATACTATATTCCATATTATACTACCTTTATACTACATTCCATATTATACTACCTTTATACTACATTCCATAATATACTATTTTTATATTACCTTCCATATTATACTACCTTTATACTACATTCCATATTATACTACCTTTATACTACATTCCATATTACACTACCTTTATACTATATTCCATATTATACTACCTTTATACTACTTTCCATATTATACTACCTTTATACTACATTCCATATTATACTACCTTTATACTACATTCCATATTATACTACCTTTATAATTCATTCCATAGTATAATACTTTTATACTACATTCCATAATATACTACCTTTATACTACATTCCATAACATACTACCTTTATACTACATTCCATAACATACTACCTTTATACTACATTCCATATTATACTACCTTTATACTACATTCCATATTATACTAACTTTATAATACATTCCATAGTATAATACTTTTATACTACATTCCATATTATACTACCTTTATACTACCTTCCATAATATACTATTTTTATATTACCTTCCATAATATACTACCTTTATACTACATTCCATATTATACTACCTTTATACTACATTCCGTATTATACTACCTTTATAATACATTCCATAGTATAATACTTTTATACTACATTCCATATTATACTACAGTTATAATATATTCCATATTATACTACCTTTATACTACACTGATTTTTATACTACCTTTAAACTATATTCCATATTATATTACCTTTATACTACATCCCATATTATACTGCCTTTATAATACATTCCATATTATGCTACTTAACCACAGACTTGTCCTTTCCAAATAATTAGAGGCTTTTGAAACTCAATAGAGGAACAAAATATGGTTTTCTTTTCATCAAAAAGTATTTACATCAATACAAATAATACTATAGAAGTGGTGTCAACTATACTAGTATTCTTCTTGAATCCAAATTATGCATCAGTAATATCATATGTAATAGCCAAAGAGGAGATTTTTGAATTTAATATGCTTGTAAAAACCTTTCGTATGGCTATAAGCACATTTGCCCTGTGCATCAGATAGATCACGTGGTTTTAAATTGGTCTAATCGGACCCATCCTCCAATCTGAATGAGAAATAATACTGTTCATCTTTGTAGGAAAACTTTTCAGAGTTTAATTTGCTAACTGATGAAATATTCCAGTAATGTTTTGATTAAGAACTTTAAAAGCCCTGGAGCTTTATTGTTCTTTTAATTTTTACAGCTGAGTTCTTTTTTTAACTATAATTCGAGTATCAACTGTAATACTCCATTAAACCTTCGTCTTGTAAGTTTTAATTCTAATATGGTGTATTTGAGAGGAATTAGAAGAAACTTTTGTATTATTTGTTCCTCATGATGTCATACGCTTGGTTTACATTAGACGTGAAAGATTTATAGTTAATCAAAGTAGCCTCATCATATTTCCTTTTGTTTCTTCATTTATCATTAAGCCAAGATTTGTAATCAACATTTTATATTTGCAAATATTAGACATAATTTTCTCATCAGCTTTTATAATCTATAAATATCTTTGTATTAATATAAGGTTCTAGTCCTTTGTTATAAACCTCAACTCTTTTTATTAAATTTAAAATGCGGAAGACTTCACTCCTAGCACAATGATTTATATTAAAATGATGAAACGAAAACATGCTTTCATACGATGAAGACAGAATATATTCATAGCAAAAATCCTGTTTTCTAGAGTAGCCTATGCCCTGGAGAATATTGAACTGAATTTTCAGGACCACCAGGTCACTCCTGCATATAAGGTCAAACCTTACCTTGCTGGTCACTCTCCAAAGCGGTGTCTGGTTTAGAACAATCTCTTGTATATATATTTGGCGTCCTTATTGTTTAATGCATAATGGCGTTCACCTTCTTCATGAGATGATTTTACATACGAGTGCCTCATAGCCATGTGACAATTTCTGCACAAGTTTTGGCAAAATATAAAAGATAAAAAGTCCTGCCAATGTACAGGATCACCTTTATTATCTAACCAAGTATTCGTAGGTAATTTGTCGCAATACTTATCAGCCATAGCAGATAAAAGTTACATCTGCGTGTCAACCAGCTGTCAATATATGTTATATTAGTCTGTATTCATGCACAGACCAAAACCTGCTGCAAAAAGTTCAAAGTACTTGTTGACCCATTGCAAGGTACTCCTATAAAACACAGTGTGTAATGAAATATATTAGCCGCAATTTTGGCCACTCGCAAAGAAGAAGAGTCTTCATTCATTGAAACAGACTAAAGGTTTTTAATTAACATAATTAAATGATGGATAGTACAATAATACAATAAACAGCAAGATATATACAGTGCACAGTATACAGTGTATGTAGTAAGAAATGACGTTATATAAATATAAATAAATAAATAAATAAATATATATATATATATATATATATATATATATATATATATATATATATATATATATATATATATATATATATAGTGTACATTATACAGATGTAGTAAGAAATATATATATATATATATATATATATATATATATATATATATATATATATATATATATATATATATATATATATATATATATATTTATTATTTATTTATTTATTTATATAGTTCATATTTATATACTGTAGTTTTTTCTTGGGCATACGCATAAAACAATTTCTGCTCGAATTAGATTCATTAAAGTGAAGCAAGCATTATTGAAGAGACTGAGCACAGATTAAATTGCTAAAATCATTTTTATTGATGTGAAGCAAATTTTCTTATTAGATTGTGTTTGTGTACACTGACACTGACGATATACAATCTTACTACGGCAATGCCAACACAGTATCAATTATGTATTAAATTCGTCTTCTTCTCTATTGGTATATGATGGTAATGGCTGTGGAGGGGTAAATAAACCAAAGGGTGTGTGTTAACTACCCTAACCCTGGGCTTTGCCAATATAGGAAATCGTGATTTTATCCCTTTTTGGCGGCAAAATCTATCTTTTATATGCTATGTCATATCAGGGATCATCATGGGCATTGCCAACGTCGCAAAGTACGATTTTTGTCCCTTATATGCGATATTAATTTATACATACAATCATTGATTTGGAGCGGAAAATTTAGAAATTAGAAAGGAACATTAAAGGTAGCCACAAACCTGGATACACAATGCACTGTAGTCTATCTGTTATATAAATCCTTTGTTCGAATTGACCAACCCATCTTTACAGTGCATTGTTACCTGATAATCCGCTGACTCTGACATCTGGCCTGAGTACATTTATGCTTTGATATAATCAGTCATGCTACCGGACTATACTTAGCCTACAATCGACCAACTTCGGAAGACGCTAAAAGAAATGACTACAGTAAATTGAACGACTGTTGTTTATTTTAAATATATCAATAAAATAGTTTTGCTGAAACTTCAGAGGAAAATGATTACCTTTGAAGTACCAATTTATGTGTATAAATACAAAGCAAATGGACAAAATATCAAAATGTTGCGTGTTCATCGTTTTCATCCTAAGAGTAACTTAAAAAGTAATTTAACAAACTTAACAGCAGTTTGGATTCATTGCAAATTCACCAGACTACTCAGTCACAAACCTGATGTTATACGATATACCTGACAGTCCAGACACGTAATTAGTCCCACTTACTTTCGGCACGCCAAAAAAAGACCGCCGCCAAAACGGACGGAGTCAAAACTGCTCTGCGCCAAAACGGTCGCGTCAAAATGACGAAGCCAAAAAGTCACGTACCCGCTGAGTACAACTTTTCCGGTCTGGGATCCATGCTTTCTCAAGGTAGACAGGTTACAAAGTAAATTATGAATATTCCTAATAGACAGTTTCATTAACTTGTTTAATGGACGTGACTGTTAGTCAATACATAGCGAGTAAAGACAAACGCTATTTTAGAAAATATAAAAACATTTACAATTCACGTAGAAGTAGCCTTGACACTAAAAATCAACTTAGAATAAAAGCATGTCAGATCACGTTAAGCCAGCACTATTATCTATGGTCTCCATCCCTCCTGTTTTATATGTTGAATGCTACCACTATTTTGTTTTCCGACCAAGTTTAATTACATTTGTTAGAGACCATGACGTTACCCTACCGTCACACCTGAATGAATAGGGAATGGCAATAGGTAACAAAATATATCATTCTAATGCTATTTTCAACGATGTTGCATAGTAAATTCAGTTAGCGTAATCCCATTAAATGCAATTCATGTTTGAAAATATAATTATTCACTTCTTATCTACAATTTCTATAACTATAGTGTCTCTGCCAAAACGCTGTCACTGGTGAGGAAGCCGATACCTTTTTGTGGGTAAATAAATTTTAAATTTCTATAACGTTAACACACACTGGATACTCTCTTCACCTGAGCAAATGGTTTTTGAGTACAAAAGTCAGCATATTACATGGTTATATATTTTAACCACGTAAACGATTTTACCAAGCACTATTTCCAGTCGCGCAGTTGTATTGTGCTTCATTGTAACTACATTAAAAATGTGCAGATTACTTTTATGTGCGGATTGAAATAGTACTACAGGAATATGGCTAATGATCGCCACCATACTGTATAAAATATTATGCCGATATTAATTTCTTTGTGCAGCTATATTATTTATGTGTGTGTAATATTTTGAAACAATTTATGACAACGGTGTATGTCTAATTCTAGAATCAGATTAACAGACAAATATAATGTTTGTAACGTCATAAATCAGATAATGCTTCAAAGCAGATTTGTCGAAGAGGCTCAAAAGATGTATATTTCTCAGTAAAAGTCTTGATTATTAATTGATAAAGAATTATCATGAAGAAGAATGAAGTAGGATTGACAATTTTTTTGAGAAGCAGCATAAATCAGTATATTATTTTCTGCAAGAACAAAATGTTCGCTGTCGTTGGCTCCACTACCCAGCTTAAATAATGACAAGAGTGACAATGCCAGTGATGCAATTAGTGAATATTGTAGTAATAACGAAAATCATGAAGGATAAAATAATCCAAGAAATGCTTTCAGCATTATAAGATATGAAATCAGACAAATGAGACTTTATTATAACAATAAGATAAACGTTCAAAGACACATAAACTATGCTATCGTAAACAAACAATCATAGGAGCTGGTATGCCAATCAATTTTTCCAAACATTTTGGAATATGTCTGCGGAGGTCATCCAGGTCACACAATGTCAAACAGTTCAAGTAATATCATAGCAGAGTATGGAGAGCGAAGCTACAAAACTACTGAAGTAAATCCAAAACTCATTCGCAATGTATCAATGATAAGTTAGACACGAAAAACTGAACTGGAAAATCTCACAGAGGGCTTGGAGCAAACCCTTGCATCACGGATCAAGTCAACTAGGTAGATTGGAGACAAAACCGTGTAGAACGTGGGACAACAAATGAATTTCGGGAGCACCATTGTCGTGTTGATGGGAGAACATAAATAGACTGGTAAGATCAAGCGTGCGTCAGAACCATTAGCACGAATTAATGAGTTCGACAAACAGTTGACAGAACTGGAAAAATATTTCCAAACAGAAAGAACTGATACAGCAGAAGGCTCTTACCTGATGTGTACATAGAGTAAAGGGACGCAAGAAGTTGATACAACAAGATACCACTAGCTAAGAGACCTAAAATAATAGGAGTAATGGTAGCTGTCTGCATAAGTCATAAAGAGTTTGGGGTTTATCTGCCAGTATCAGCACAACCAAGAAAGGATTTATAAAAAGCCGAAGGGAATTGAACCAGTTATGCCATATAGTGAAATGGAAATAGGAGGTACAATCATTATTCAGAAACCATAACCACTTCTGAGGAAAATAAAAAATAGGACAGGAGAACTGCAACGCTGGAAAAATTCCAAGAAAGGTTTTAAACTAAAGTATACAGTGCGAGATTAGACAATATTCCAGGATTCCAAATAAAAATGGCAACAGAATGTTAAAGATTGAAAGAGAAAAACTATATACCTTCAAGAGAGTTTTCTCTTTACAGTTTCCTAGCCAAAATGAAGTACAAATGCTGCATCTCCCATATTAAATGTCATAAATGTGGAAAAGTGGGGCATATGTCCAAGAGATGTCGAGTGGAAAAATAAATGGAACAACATCAACATATACAACAGATACGCCACATTAGTGAAAAAACTATTTCCTAAACAAGTAAAAGAGCAATCAGTGAGAGGAAAACTAAAAGCTAATCAGCAGCAACAACAAAAACAGACAGAAGATAAAAAACAGAAACAAAGAAATGAATCAAATATGCAACATCAACAAATACCAAGTGAAAAAGCACAAGAAAGTAACCAATAACAAATGACGAGGTAACCAACAACAAATGACGAGGTAACCAACAAAAAATGACGAGGTAACCAACAACAAATGACGAGGGATACAAAACAAATTCAACAACAAGCCCAGTCTACACAACAACACGAACAACAACAGCAACCAAGTAAAGAACAACAAGTTCCAAAAAGAAGTAGAAAAGCAAATAGCAAATAAACAGACGATAAAAAGGAGAAAGAGTAAAGAAGTGAGAAAAACATTGAACAAAGGAACTGGGGAAAGTGCATCAAAATCAGCATCAGAAGAAATGAAAGGAAAAGAAAAAATACAAATTATCATGAGACGAAGTTCTAGAGGATAAAAATTATGGACTAACGGAGATGGAGGATGAGCAAATGCAAAGATATATAATGGTCATTGGCTGAGTTCCTAGACTATCATATGTGTGTGTGTGTGTGTGTGTGTGTGTGTGTGTGTGTGTTAAGGAATTAATTCTGCATAATCCTTTCATTTCATTAAATGTAATTATTAATATAATTATATTAACATCAGTCTAATATCTTGTTAAAAACATCGTGTTTACTTGAGTCGTAAAATGTGACTCATGTGAGCACGTGCTGTGTATGATGGCAAATTCAGTACAAGTAAACATTCAGGAATAGCTATGAAAACGATTGGCTGATACATGGTCAGGCTTTCCTAATATCCAGATGCATTACGAAATTGCATAGGTCCTCCGTGCACGTGTAATTCAAACAATGTATTAGCTTCGTTTATATGCTGAGGTATTTTGTAAGACGTTCAGCGTCATTTACAGTCAGAGTCGGAGTTTGTTGTAACATCTGAGAGTTTTACAACTTTTATTACCTTACAAAAAGGTATTTTTGTACTAGAAGTTGTCTGTTCGTATATCTACGTAGAAAAACATTTATTTTGTTAGAGAAACTAATTTTACTTTGGTTTCATTTACTGAATAATTGTTTTCCTGGAGAACAACATTATTGATTTGGACAAAGACATTTTCCGAAAATATTCTAAATTGAAACGGAACAATACAAACTGTGCTTTACTGTGTAAATTCTGGATTTTTCTATTAGCCTTCGACTGACGTCGTCATCCGCCATTTTGGACCAGAATTGATCTTCAGACTGTGTATTAAACTTTTTACAGGACTTTTGTTTATATTTAGAACAAACAATTTGGATCGTTTCCATACATTGTAGGTCTTGTTTTACATTTTCCATGTTTTCTAGGAAAATAAATTATTTTTGTTAAACTTTTCAAAGCATGTTGTCTTCACTCTTTCTTTATGTTGCTTTGAACGAGCTGATACGTAACAATCAGGTATTTGTCGTAGCCTCGGTAAATTAAATGCTTAGCTAGTTTTTCTTGGCCAAACAAACAAACCGTGATAACCTACTCAAATATGGAAAGAAAGAAAAGGCTGATAGAATATCAAGTATCCTGACCTACCACCCAGACAACTCTAATGTAGGTAAAATCATCGCAAAACACTGGCCCATCGTGCAATCTTCGGATATACTAAAGCTAATCCTTCTGAACAAACCTGTTGTAGCCTACCGGAGACCGAAAAACCTCAAAGATATCTTAGTCAGGGCATAGCTAACGCCAATCACTAGTCAAGACCAACCTAGTCCATATGGACCCTGTGGTGATAAAAGATGCAAAACCTGTCAACATATGATAGAGACCAGGACATTCACTTGCACAGTGACTAAAGAAAAACTAAACATACATGGTCCAAACACAACGTGCAAAACAGAGTGTTATTTATCTCATCACATGTTATATATGTAGCCTTCAGTACGTCGGAGAAACTGAAAAGCTACACAAAAGGATAAACCTTCATAGATCGGATAGGATGACACAGAAGCTGTACAGAATTCCGGTCGCAGAACACTTCTCCTTCCCTGGCCACACTTTCAGTGATATAATACTTATCGCAATTGCTAACAACCACAGCTGGAGTTCCGAAACCAGAAAGAAAAATGAATCATACTGGATACGCCGCCTTAGAACATTGAAACCAAGCGGTCTAAACCAAGAATACTAGAAAAGGAAAACTATGCACTAGTAGAATTAGTCTTTGTAGCCGACAGTTTCTTTTCAAAATTTAAAAAAAAAATCTTCTTTCGTATCCTTTTATTACTATAAGAATACCGGCATATAATCAAATATCCGGGATAAAATTTGCGTTACATTAATATACACAAAGTAATAGAAGTCGCTGTGGCTAGTTGACTTTTAGGGAATTATAAACATTTATCAGCATTCGCAACAAGTTTATAAAGGCTGGTTGAGACAATGTATCTATAAGTTTAATTCATGTGGAGTCAGCCATGTAGAGTTTTACAAACACAACGTTTTTGTGTTTGTTTTGTATATGTTTTGCATTTGCTTTGAAAAAGACTCATTAAGAGTCGAAAACGCTCAGGATAGTTAGTTACTAGTTTGGCACTGGTCGTCGTCAGTTTTTTGCATCTATCAAAAACAATCCCTGACACACGCGATGTGTTGCTGGATCCAGTGCGCATGAAAGGGTTGTTATTCGTCATATGTTTTGTATTCTTATCAGGAGGTCCTGAAGGCAGCACAAAGACGTCTCAGTATATTAATAAACTATATTCGATTGTTATTGATTATAAAACTTGTAGTATGGATGTGTTCTAAATGGTGCTGGTGGAAATGAAAAATCATCTGCAACTTACAAAAAGGGTATCTAACGGGGCGTTAGTCACCCGGAATAGGTGAGTTATTTGCAATAAATGAAATTCAAATAATTGTTAGTTAGCAAATTTAGCTTTGCAAACTTTGTACATTTCCAAAGCATGTGATCATTTAAGATGCTAAATTTTCCTGCGCCAAATTACTCACTTAGGCAAATGGTATCTAGTGTGATTGTTTGCTTTCAGAAATGTAAATGGTGAAAACATTGACACCATATATAAAAAAATCAAACTCCAATAAGACCGATTGACTCACGTAAAGCTACTGAAGCTTTCTCACATACCCACTTTGGCGGTGCTCGAGAATTGAGCCAACACCGGCATAGATGACATGACGACAAAGGAGAGCGCTTTAGACCGGTTACCCAGTTAATATATGTACTTTAAAAACATTAAAAATGTTGCATAATTAAATAACGTGTAAGGGAAAACGTCACTAATATTTACAAACACGGTCTCCATCACATAAGTAGAAAATAATGATGATGGCGTACAGTGCACCTCTGTATGAGGGAGAGAGCTGCAGATGAAATAGGCTGCAACGTTTATACATGTACACAGTATACTGTATATTTTTTTTTACATTGACTGCAAAGGTTAACATTTACAAAATTGGTATGCAAAAATAAAAGAACAGTCATGTTGTTCTCAGTAACGCAGGATTTTCCCTTTCCAATTAAAGAACACATTTCCATTCTTATTAACGCTGGAACTAGCCATTCCAAATAAATTATATGTTTACATATATCTGTGCTTTCCGAAGACTGTTTAGCAAGAGTGTTTAAGAGATGGAGGTTGATGGGTATTATTTTCTTACAGCATATTCGACTGATATCGCTCCGAAACAACAAAGGCAAACGAGGATTGGTTTTATTGCACATTTCACAACAGTACATATCAGGTTGATTTACTAATAATGCAGATAACAAATTTTATTTTAAACTCGATTATTTATCTTCTGAAGAATACGTTTCTGAACAAAACGTTTGGTTATTATCATATTTTCTCACTTATAAGTCGAGTCCAAGTGGAAGCTGCACAACCATGACCTTTCGCCACATAATGCACTTGGAGATCTGGGTTTGTGTAGAAAATTAATAATAATTAATAGAATAAACAACGTCAACACTAAACTCGATGCGCATTACGCTAAGGCAGACAGGATCTGTATTGTTTGTACTTTGCCTTGCGTTATAAGCGAGTACATACGGAAGCCTCTTTTTAAAAGAAACCCCATTTGGAGTTTGAAAGACACTGCATTGTTTCTTCAGTCATTCCAGATCCTACAGGAACAGCCAATGCGCATGTCTAGGCAGAACGTCAAGTTGCATTATCATGTTATTATTTTCATTATGCACATGTCTTGCTGCAACAGGAAATAATAGACCAATGGGAGATGGGTACCTATATTGTCCGATATATTCGACAAGTACATGTTTGTATAAGCTTACTCCTGTTATAATAAGAGGTAAAAGGTGAACAACAAATGAAACAGTTACGGGTTGTGTGATACATTTTTCTTATTTAACCGCTCCGGTTGCCTATTGGTTAGAGCGTCCGCCTCGGATGCGGGAGGTCGTGAGTTCTATACCCGGTCGAGTCATACCAAAGACTTACAAAAATGGTTCTAACAGCTGCCTCGCTTGACGCTCAGCTTTAAGAGGTTAGCATTAGGACTGGTCGGCCTGGTGTCAAAATAATGTGACTGGGTGGGACATCATGCTACATGTCTGTGGCATGATGTCCAAGTGCTAGACATCACTGTAAACTGCCACACTACAGACATCGTAGCGATATGACTGAAAAATTGTTAAAGCTACGTTAAAAATAAAAACACCACACCACACTTTTCTTATTACAATGGCTGCCAGCTGTTCGTAAGTTAAATAGGAAGATAACGGAAGATTAAGCCGCGTCGTTTCTGCTATCGGTAACAGTTTACACGTGCAGATATTTTGGTTATCACTACAGCCTTACTGTTAAACCATCCGAAAATGGAGATAGAGACATAAAGGTATAAAAAAGCAATGAAACCCACTCAGCAGAATTTTATACTGGAGTCGGTATGGAGTTAAGAGTTTTTGGAACTTGGAAATCGCAAATTTAGCCAAAAACGTAACACTTGGATAAAAAAGAAGTTTAAGTTTAAAATATCAAACGTTTAAAAAATACATAACCTTATCCAAATTGTATTTTCCAACTTCTGTTTTTATTTGCATGTAAAATTGATAGCATATCAAAAATTTGGAAGGGCCATGGAATATCCAATATAAAAGTCTTTGGTGTATAAAAAAGGGGCATAGTTAATAAGTTACAAATCATATGAGCTAGGACAGTATTGAGAGAGAGAGAGAGAGAGAGAGAGAGAGAGAGAGAGAGAGAGAGAGAGAGAGAGAGAGAGGGGGGGGTTCTTGTAAACTGACATGCACAACTAAACTATCAAACAAACTTTTGCGTCTAATCTGTCTTTTCAACCAATCAGCTACCTGCGTTTTGCACGCAAAGGCTTCATTTCAGTCTATATTTTCATAAATGCTTATTTATGTAGACAGCTCTTAACCATTATGAGCTTTCGGAAGGGCTTGACAATATACGTAGGAACAATCGGCAGCCGCACGGATCCATACTTAGAGGCTAATAGCATAACACAATAATGTGGTTAGATAGAAGTACAAATTCTGTTTTAAAGGAGTTCTAGCTAAAAGATCTAATTTGTCAAATGTAACAGGTAAACAATTATCAAATATGTAGGGTGGCAATGTGTTTATTTATCTTAAGGCTTGCATTCAAACAATAATAAACCTTAAAATTAAGTGAAATTTTCCATTAATCGTTGAGGTATAGGTCCATAACCAGTCTCGTAAATTCCATTCGTTCTTCTTTTCAATCAAGGATTTTTCTATAAAGCGATCATGTTTGTGTGGAATAAGAGCGAGATGTTTTTATACAAATCCACAACACATATTATTATATTGTTTTTCTGCTTTACAGCATGTGTCACGTGTATGTTTTTCCTTCTTCGTCCATTGCTAGCTAGTTATATCCTTGACAGAAGTCGACACAATATTACAGCAAGTCGGCAAGATTCAAACGAAATCGAACTGAGAGATTTTGATATTTAAAGAATTGATGCGTGCATCAGACTCTAAACTGGGTAACTTCGGTGTGTTTGATGTTTCCTTTTCTCAAGTGACATGTCTATTCCAGGGCCACACCCTAAATCCAAACATCTAGAGCTAGTTAACATAATGTGTATTAATTATTAAGATACGAAACGACCTACTTTGATTAATACAGAACTCATCAAGTATCCATTTTAGCATTGAGTTAATATGATGGTATGTTGTACATCATCTGGTATCCGTGAGCACAGTTTTATTAATGCTATTCGTCCTAAATGTCTTCCAGAATTGCCCTTTAGATCATCTCAGAATAATGTTGGTCTGACTTGAAAATAGTTCTGCTCAGACATGCAATATGAGAAGTAATGTGTGGCACCCCGGCTTCACGTAGATCTTAATGTTAAATGTGTGTGCTTGTACCCTGGAGTATATGTAAATTTGGTAAGAGTATATGTAAATATGGCAAGACTGAATTAGAGGGTCTGGAACAATCTCAACCTCACTGGGAAGACCAAACTGCGTGTCTGCCAGGCATGTGTGCTCAGCACACTCCTTTACAGTTGCGAGGCATGGGTCACCTACACGAGCCACGAAAGGAAACTCAATTGTTTCCATCTGAAATGCCTGCTGCGCATCCAGTGGCAGGACAAAGTACCCAAAACGGAGGTTCTGGAACGGGCCAGGATAAATAGCATGTTCACCATCCTCAGCGAGAGGCGTCTTCGATTGCTCAGCCAAGTCATGGAGAATGGATACAGGCCTCAAACCCAAGGACCTGTTATACGGCGGGCTAGCAGAAGGCACACAACCGACTGGACTGCCATGCCTGCGATACGAGGACGTCTGCTAGAAGGACATGAAAACGACCAACATCAGCGTCAACAACTGGGAGAGCTGTGCTACCAACCGCTACGAGTGGCGACTTGCTGTCAGACAAGGCATTCAGAAAGCCGAAGAAGGTATCAAGCAAACTTCGCTGCAAAGAGAGCCAGGAGGAAGGCGAAACAACAACCGCCGCAAGAAGAACCAACCTTCACCTGCAACAAGTGCAACAAAGATTGTCACGCAAGGGTCGGACTCTTCAGCCACTCGTGACGGTGCAGATAAGGCACCAAAACAGGGAGCTACACCATCGTCTCTCGAAGACGGACGGATGCCAACCACAACATGTAAATTTAACATGGGTGGGATACTCTATAATCAGTGGGAATTTAACATAGGGAATGTAAAGCGACAATGTACTGGACCTGTAAAGCAAAAGGAGGAATTTAACATAGCGAAAACAGATTAGACAGTCACGGACAATGGTAATGTAACATAGAGGGACTATCTGGGGAACTAGATAGGAATTGAACATGGAAGGGACTGTATAGGGTGACACACAATGGGGAAACAATATCAACAATGCTTCAAGTGGCTGACCTGAATATGCGCTTTTCTAGCGGCAAAATTCAAATAAAAACAGATACATAGAGACAGGATTAGAAAGGTGGTTAGAGACAGACATATGCATACATAGATTATTTACATAAATCTATCACACAACGTGCTGTAACAAGAAATCTAATAATCATTTTAGTTGTATAATAAGCACATTGATAAAGAGTAAATGACGTCTCATCTGAATACCAACTCATTTCATGAGTACACAGCTCAGCAACGTTTATCTATAGTAGGTTGACTACATTTTCTACATCCTGAAAGAGAAATATCACTCTAAAGAAAGCGTGATGCTAAAAACTATAAAATTTTAAGACAAAAAAATAAATAAATAAAAAAGAAATAAAAAGGAAAATAAGTATTCGGGTTTTTTT
Organism: Potamilus streckersoni; assembly: GCA_016746295.1. Lineage (NCBI taxonomy): Eukaryota > Metazoa > Mollusca > Bivalvia > Unionida > Unionidae > Potamilus > Potamilus streckersoni. Next base: position 2,071,686 of record JAEAOA010000534.1, read on the forward strand.
TCACTTTTTTTCCCTGACATTATTTCGCGACATGGAACAATTTTCATTCAGGACCAAATATATATATATATCATAAATAGTCTTAAAATGAACAGCCCATACCAACATTACTTCTGCTTAAGAGTATTGATGATAAGAGTTTCAAGATGGCTACTATAGTTACCATACTGGATGTAATTTTTGCACTAATTTCATTTAGTACAAACTATGCATCATAAATCTTTGAAGCAGGATGTTTTGGCGTGACCGTTTTGGAGCCCCTGTTTTGGCACAGCAGGACGATTCGGCGCCGCCTTTTTTACGCGACCGTTTTGGCGCCGTACATAGTTTTCAAGAAAAAAATATTTATTTTTAAAGCCTATAAAAATATTAGTTTATCAAAGTATTCAAAAAATGTTCAAAGCATTTCTCAATAAAAGTAATACATAATATTTGACAATAAGAACTTTGTAGTCAAAATACGATTCAATAAATAGACCTACTCTTCAATTCCATAAATGGACTACTTTCTGGTAGCTGGTCCAGTCCATCAAAAATGTATGCGCTAGTCCTCGAAGGGATTCATGATGTTTAATGGCTTCAAACATTCGTCAGTAAGTTTCTCCTTCTTTGTTTGGTAGCAGAGCATACATAACCGGTAGCACGAATCTTCCTGTCTGCCATGATGACGTATATCTGTGAAAAGAGCTGGAGCTAGGATGAATGTTCCTTCTACGTACAGTATTTCCATGTTGTTACTCCAATCACCAGTCGACTGTCGGCCAAATATGAAAATTCGATTTTCATTTTGTTCTCATAATATAAATCCTTTCATTCGATCGGGTGCGACTATGTACATCCGATATGCATCCAGAATGATAATTGATGCTGGATGAGGAAGTTGTGGAGGATCTGTTCGAGTGTCGTTTCTACTCCGCTGAATGATCTTACGAATGGTGTCTTTTTCGGCATCTTTGCTTGAACGGCAGTCGAGAACACTGTTAAGGATGTTTGATGGGATTTCCATTGTCTCTATTGCCTTCCGTTTAATTCCAGTCATTGTCATGGCAACCTGAGGTTACGCTGCGTCACTTCCGTTACTGCATCAGCCCTCAATCATTATCAGGGCACGTGTTTAGAGTGGCCTTTCATTTGTTCTTCAACTCACAAATCCATAATTTCTTTGATTGTTCTGCACTGAATTTGTCGAACACGTAGAGGCATCCTTCGTTCATAAAATTAGTCTTGCCACACTTCGACTGTATATTGTACATGTTAAGGGTGCAATAGACTGCCATTTGATCTATATATAAGACTATATATATATATATATATATATATATATATATATATATATATATATATATATATATATATATATGCTATGTTATATCAGAGTTCGTCCTATGCTTCGCCAATATACACAATGCACTTGAATATATCTCTTACATAAACAAATCCTTTGTTTGTATTGACAAACCCATATTTATCCGCTTACTCATCTGGCCTGAGTAATGTATGCTTTGATACATTTAGTCATGCTATAAGACTATACCTAAAATCGACCGACCTCTGAAAGCGCGAACAGAAGCAAGTACAATTAATTGAATAGTTTTGCTGAAATTTCAGAGAAAACTGACTACCTTTGAAGTAGAGATTGCTGTGTATAAATACAAAGCAAATGGACAAAATGTCAATCAGAATGATATACTGTCAAAAGTGCAACTTAACCTTTGCGTGTTCATCGTCTCATCCTAAGAGTAAATTTAAAAGAGTACTTTAACAAATTAAGATCCTTTTGGAGTCAGTGCAAATTTATCAGACTCAGAGTCACTGTTATACATGACAGTCCAGACACGTAATTAGTCCCACTTACTTTTGGCACGCCAAAATGATCAGCGCCAAAATGGCCGGCGCCAAAAACTGCTCTGCACCAAAACGGAGGCGCCAAAAAGTCACGTACACCTAAATCTTATGCTGAAAACTCAATGTTGATATGACTTTCCACCAAGGATGTGTAGTGATAATTTTTTAAAGATGACCACTGTCACTACCAAATTGGATATCAAATCAGCGATATTTTCCTTAATACCAACTATATACGATAAGCGATTTTACATGCAAATCGCACGTTCGCATCATCCACCATTCAGTTATTTAGAGTAGCGATAACAAGATTTTCAAGATGACTGTTGTGAGGGACATACTGGTTGTCCTGGCGGCACTATTTGATTTTGGATCAAACGAAACAATAAAAGGTCTTCTAGTGAAAACCCTATGTTGAGATGAGATAAAATAATAATCAAAAACTTAAGAATACTATTGTGGCGGTCATATTCAATATCTTATAGGCAACGTTATCATTTAGAAGCAAGTGGAGATCTTTCAGTGAACTATCAGTACAGAAGATACCCCTTTATTCAGAAAGAGTAGCGCTGACGAGGATTCAAAGATGGCCGCCGTGACCAGTCACTTGAGAAAAAGAAAAAGACATAGGGATTGAAAATTCCTTGTTTAAAGCCACGGTCTTGTTTAAAGCCTCGTTACTTGACAAACGATTAACATAAATTATATCCACTTGTTGCAATAATATATCTACTTATGCTAATGATATAACCCGTAATGATGGATGTAGTGGGTATTAACACATTCTTAGGTGAATACTTATCTTGTCATTACATCCACATGGAGAAATTGAAATGTTGTCATAGGTTTAAAGTAAGTCAATTTATGTCTCACCTTAAAACGAGCGCCGCCTGTGGCCGAGTGATATAAAGTGCTTTCCCTTACGTAACATTGCCATCTCACATCTGTTTGCGTGGTTTCGAGTCTCAGATTAGGCCAATATGAGAAAGCTTGTCACTAGAGTCGGTGGTTGGTGTAAGTTAAAGCTTTCTCCGTTACTGACCACTGCCATATCACCTCTGTTTGCGTGGGTTCGAGTCTCAGATTAGGCCAATGTGGATATGTGAGAAAGCTTGTCACTAGCTTCTCGTGAGTCAGTGGTTCTTTGCGGGGTTTTCCAGAGTTCTTCCTCCATCATTAATACTGGCTGCCATGTATAGCCTATCGTGTGCTGAAAATGGTGTTAAACCCTAAAACAACAACGTGTAAAACTAGATCTTATGCGTGGAATATGGTCATTCCTGTAAGTTAACTTTGGACTAATAGCGTAAGTAGATAAAATCGATTTTGGCATAGTTATTCGCTTCTCTCGTGCAGTTTCCTAATTTCAACAGAATACAAAATGCAACTGAAACTGTTTCATTGTGCTGACAAATTGAACAATTGATGCAAATATAATAATTTATGTAAATTGCATAATTTATGTAAATTGAATAATTTATGTAGATGTGGAATCAAGTAGTCATTTTACAAAAACTTGATCACGCGTTAATTTTTTTTCCCTCATTCTTTTGGAATTCGCTGATTTTGTATTTTCTCGTCAGTGTTTCTGATAATTTGATGGGATAGAGATAGGGGCCGACTTCGAATCTTGGGCGTGGGTGTGTGAGAAGATACCAATATTTTTGGGTGGGTCAGTGTTTCTTATTAGAGTTTTCTCTGGGTTATTTCTCCTTCTATAGTTTTATTGGCCGCCATATATGTCCTTTCTTAAGTAGTAGGGTCAAACCCAAAAACAACAACATACTGAATTCGTCGATTTCTGAGTCTCTCTCTCTCTCTCCATGAATACTTAAATGTATTCGTTTTAATTAATTATTGCAAGGGTGTTGTTAAAATTAAAGGTTTATCTGCGTTTGATAATGAAAAAAGGTAAGGCACATCCGGTAAATCGTAATTCTATATGATAAAAATTTTATTTTCTTCGTTTCGGTATTTATGGACTAAACTATTCTTAATGTTATCCCTTAAACGAACGTCCCTAACAACCAAGTTATCCAATCATTGCCAGTTCATGTCACACTGAAAGTCAGTTTGTTCGCCGTTCGACAGGAAGTAATATGCTATACCTTTATATTTAATAAGACAGGACGTGATCAGTTATACCGTTGTGTTCAATACGACTTGACGCAATCAGTTATACTGTTGTCTTCAATACGATTTGACTTAGTTATACCGTTGTGTTCAATACGATTTGACGTAATCAGTTATACCGTTGTGTTCAATACGATTTGACGCAATCAGTTATACCGTTGTGTTCAATACGATTTGACGCAATTAGTTATACTATTGTGTGCAATACAATTTGATGCAATCAGTTATATGGTTGTGTTCAATACGATTTGACGTAATCAGTTATACCGTAGTGTTCAATACGATTTGACGCAATTAGTTATACTATTGTGTTCAATACGATTTGACGCAATCGGTTATACCATTGTGTTCAATACGATTTGACGCAATCAGTTATACTATTGTGTGCAACACGATTTGATACAATCGGTTCTACTGCTGTATGCAATGCGATTTGATGCACTAGGTTTTACCTTCTTGTACATCATGAAACTAAAACTATTGGATAAAACTGAAGTTATTTAAATGTTTAAAAATACAATGTACATTTTAACCTTATGAGGATTCTCTTTTTTTAAAGTGTTGGTGTAGAGATAGGTTACTTCTGAAAAAGTACAATTTGAGTTTATATGTGCACACAAGACAAGAAGAACGAAGTAGGTGATCTTGGCAACCTTTCTAAGGATTACACTTACGTGTGTACTGGGCCATCTTTATGAAATCTGTCATATTCACCTCAAGCAGGCACTTGTCCGAAAGGATCGAATTTGCCTCTTTCTTGATAAAAACTAGACTGGTATGAATGATTTATCCAGATAATAATAATAATAATAATAATAATAATAATAATAATAATAATAATAATGAAAGATTTACAAACCTTATTAATAACCAAAATTATATCTGGTCAAAACAAAACTTTTTCATTGAATAGCCAGTACATATATATTTACATTTAGTTGAAACATACATGTATACGTGAAGATAGCAAAATTATGGACAAAGGCAGATATTCATACATTCTTAGTAATTTACTTAAATCCAGTAATTCATCCGTCCATCCCCGCATCAATCAGCCTATCCATCCATCCAATGATTCACTCATTCATTTATTGGTTATTTAATTTATTCATTCATTGATTCCTTTATTCATTGATGTATGTAGATATTAACCGTTATCTATAAAAATTTGGGAGGACAGTTTATCATAAACAAACACCACTGCTCTCCAATCAACACTTCGCTTATCCATTAAAACTAAGTCAGTAAATAACATTGGACGCTGATCTGATGTGTTTGGAGACTATCCTCTGGCTGTGCACCATGTCTGTTGCGATCTCGCATTGTCCTGGTGTCTAATAAGACTCAATTGTCAATATCGAAAATTATTACGCCTAGACGCTATTTCCAGAGATAGAAACCGTTTCTCCCTTATTTAGCTGTTTGATCATGTCATCATAACGTCTATTAATCAAGTACATATCTCTGCTGATTATGTCCTCTTGTTCCGTTTCATCAATGACAGCAATATTAATGTCTGAGACACCTAACAATTCAGCCCCAACTAGTGACATGTGCTCGAAAAATCCAGAATCAGGAACGGTAATTTCATCTGTGATGCAGTCTTCCTCTCCATTTTGACAGTCCCACATGACTTTGAGTTTGTTTGGGTCTAAGAAAGTCTCCATTATTTTGCCATTGCAATAAGCTGGATCTTTCTTTTTATGCTGACCCTTATGACTTGCCACCGAAAATCCAAGATCACCAAAACTGATATCATGATCATTCTTCTTTCGAATTACTCTTGTGTCATTTCTATATGAGAAAGGCAGTGACGATTTTAACATTTGTTCGTGTATAGGATAATTGCAAGAACCATCGCTGCTCTTGGTAATTTTCTCATCTTCGAACGGAAGGAACCTGTTATGGCCTTGATGAGCCGAAAATGACACATTCTTGGATAAGTCCTTTCCAACCTGGTTTATGCCCTGCGTATATATGCCCTCCACGTCATCCGGTTTAGTGTAATATTTGATATGTGGACATGACGATGGCTGTATTTCCAATTCTGTTTTGCTTTGATAATCTTTATTACACATTTTACACTCACATCTTTCCATGCTTTTGATATTAGTATTCTCAGCGTTGTTATTGCCAGTTATCGTCTTACAGGTAGCAACTAAAGTATCAAATGCCATTCTGAAATCTCTCTTGCACAGATGCCTTTGCAATTCAAGATCATTTGTTAAGGCCGTTTGGAAACATCCAATGTCCACCAGAAAAGGGACCAAATCATTTGGCAATTGAAATTGTCGAACACATGAGTACTGGGTATATCCAGAAGTCATTTCATGTAATGTAATATGAATCAACTTTTCTCTAAATACTTCTTCTTTCGAAGATTTTTCATGTGCTAACTGTATGCATTCAAAGAAATCATGTCCAGCCTTCACGTGATTCACATCATATGCAACTGGCTTGGTATAAACAGGAACCGTGACGAGTACTATACAGTCGGATTTTTTAGCATCTACCATCTTCTGTACTGGAGAGGAAGAACAATCGAGAACCCAAGTAATGCACCGGCCAGTCGATTGAATGAGATACTGAAGTGAAGAAAGAAGGCAGCCATAGTCTTCCATTTCTCCATTTATTACAAGACAAATGCACTTTTTCGTGTCGGAATCGTTATCTGAAATTAACGCAAAGAGAAAACATGTATTACAATATTTATATGACTACATTCAGTTAATTCATTGTGTTTTCCTTAGATCACATTGTCGTTTGTTTTGTCTCGCAAAAGATTAGGTACAAGAGTGCTCTACATAAATATGAGCATGCGAAAACTGAGTCCATACATCATCCATCAGTGGCTTTAAATAACTGGGTACCTTGATTAGTGACTTTATAAAAATGTGTATATTCGTTAGTGACTTTACACAAATGGGTATCTTTACTGGTGACTTTATACAACTGAGTATTTTGGTTAGTGACTTTCTACAACTTGGTAACATGATTAGTGACTTCACACAACCTTGTAACATGATTAGTGACTTCACACAACTTGGTAACATGATTAGTGACTTCACACAACTTGGTATCTTGATTAGTGACTCCACACAACTGTACAACTGTGTAACTTGGTTCGTGATTTTCTACAACTTGGTTACTTGTTTAGTGACTTTATACAATTGGGTATCTTGTTTAGTGACTTTACACAACTGGGTATCTTGTTTAGTGACTTTATACAAATGGGTGTCTTATTATTATTATTGGTGTCTTTATATAAACGGGTATCTTGAGTAGTTATGTTATTGTTAAAAAGATGTTTTTAACGAAATATAGATATATATACTTGAATGACAACGTCGATAACGGTACATTTTACATTTTGTAACGTTGTCATTTAGCGGAGTTGTATCATCATAACGTTGACAATTTAAATTAAAATTATTCTGATCGTTTCTCAATATGCAATTACATGGAATTTTGTTATCATTCCGGAACGTACTCACACACACACAATACAAATCATATGGCGAATAACAACCCTTTCAATCGTACTGGATCCACCAAGGGATCACGTGTGTCAGGGATTAATTAAAATAGATGCAATAAACTGACGGCGAACAGTACGAAACTAGTAACTAACTAGCCTAAGCGCTTTCGACTCTTAATGAGTCTTTTTCAAAGGCAAATACAAAACATATACACGATAAACAAATAAACACAAAAACGTTGGATTTGTAAACCTCTACATGGCTGTCTTCACATGTGCTGAAACTATAAATACAACCAGCTTGTATAGGCTAGATGCAGAAACTGAAAACGTATAATTCCCTAAAAGTCTACAAGCCAAAGCGACATCTATTTATATTTTTTGTACATATGTAACTCAGATTATATCCCGGGTATTTGATTCTATACCGGTTATTCCTATAGTAAAAATTGAAGGATAATAAGATTTAGAAAATGTTAAATTTTACTAGTGCATAGTTTTCATTTTCTAGTCTTCTTGGTTTAGACCGCTTGGTTTCAATGTTCAAAGGCGGCGTATCCAGTATGATTCCTTTTCCTTCCTGGTTTCGGAACTCCAGCTGTGGTTGTTAACAATAGCGATAAGTATTATATCACTGAAAGTGTGGCCAAGGGAGGAGAAGTGTTCTGCGACCGGGCTTCTGTGCAGCTTTTTTGTCATCCAATGAAGGTTTATCCTTTTGTGTAGCTTTTCAGTTTCTCCGACGTACTGAAGGCCACAGATCTTACACGTGATGAGATAAATTACATTCTCTGTTTTGCACGTTTTGTTTGGACCATGTATGTTTAGTTTTTCTTTAGTCACTGTGCTAGTGAATGTCTTGGTCTCTATCATATGTTGACAGGTTTTGCATCTTTTATCGCCACAGGGTCCAGATTGACTAGGTTGGTTTTGACTAGCGATTGGCGTTAGCTTTGCCCTGACTAGGATGTCCTTTAGGTTTTTTGGTCTCCGGTAAGCTACTACAGGTTTGTTCGGAAGTATTAGGTTTGGTATGTCTGACGATTGCACGGTTGGGCAAAGCTAACGCCAATCGCTAGTCAAAACTAACCTAGTCAATCTGGACCCTGTGGCGATCAACGATGCAAAACCTGTCAACATATGATAGAGACCAAGACATTCACTAGCACAGTGACTAAAGAAAAACTAAACATACATGGTCCAAACAAAACGTGCAAAACAGCGAATGTGATTTATCTCATCACGTGTAAGATCTGTGGCCTTCAGTACGTCGGAGAAACTGAAAAGCTACACAAAAGGATAAACCTTCATAGATCTGATTGGATGACAAAAAAGCTGCACAGAAGCCCGGTCGCAGAACACTTCTCTCCTGGCCACACTTTCAGTGATATAATACTTATCGCTATTGCTAACAACCACAGCTGGAGTTCCGAAACCAGGAAGGAAAAGGAATCATACTGGATACGCCGCCTTAGAACATTGAAACCAAGCGGTCTAAACCGAGAAGTCTAGAAAATGAAAACTATGCACTAGTAAAATTTAACATTTTCTAAATCTTATTATCCTTCAATTTTTACTATAAGAATAACCGGTATAGAATCAAATATCCGGGATATAATCTGCGTTACATATGTACAAAAAGTATAAATAGATGTCGCTTTGGCTTGTAGACTTTTAGGGAATTATACGTTTTCAGTTTCTACATCTAGTCTATACAAGTTGGTTGTAGTTATAGTTTTAGCACATGTGAAGACAGCCATGTAGAGGTTTACAAATCCAACGTTTTTGTGTTTATTTGTTTATCGTATATATGTTTTGTATTTGCCTTTGAAAAAGACTCATTAAGAGTCGAAAGCGCTTAGGCTAGTTAGTTACTAGTTTCGTACTGTTCGTCGTCAAGTTCATATTATCAACAGATCAAATCAGGTTTATGCCTTCTTATCATTATTTGTTATATAACGACAAACTTCTATCTAATAGATATGGGGCAGGAGTTGTTTTAATTAAACAAGTAAAGAATTTCTCATAGGTAGTTGATTATTCATTCATAGTGTTACATATACCTGACTTTCGTTTTAAGTCCAGTGGCACGCTACCTTGTTCGCTTGATTCAAAACATGGAGCCTTTCGAAATCCTGTGCGTAAAAAGGAGAAATGAAGTACGATCTGTTTACAGAGAATCATCATCATCATAAAAACAGTTATTATTATTATTATTATTATTATTATTATTATTATTATTATTATTATTATTATTATTATAAGCATAAGCACCATTAGTAGTAGTAATAGTAGTAGTAGTAGTAGTAGTAGTAGTAGTAGTAGTAGTAGTAAAAGATTTAGAAGCAGTGTTTGTTGTTAGAGTTGTTATTTATTTCTAATTTTGGTGTTTTTGTAATTATAATTCGCGTTGTATCTCGTATTGAAAGATTCATGCATAAACATTATGAAAAGAGAATATCACCGGTTTGTGAGGGAGAGAAATAGAGGACAGAAATATTTATTTCTTAGTTTGTCTACCTCCTTTCTTCCATATAATGAATACAATTAGGGCAATCAAGACGCTGATTGGAATCACTGACGATATAATTATAGCATCTGTTTTAAGGTAATGTCTAACTGCTGTACTTTCATTCGTCAGTTCGCTGACATTGTTTCGTCGGACTCTTGAGTCTGCAAAAATCAGTAAGGAAAATAAATTATAAAGAGAGTCAAACATATGCAGTAGAGGCTTACGATACAAACCAGCTATAAATAACTCTACATGGAACTGGGGAGATAAAAATGAACAATTAGATACATAACGGTTGTCATTATCAAGGTCAAAACATTTTACCATTTATAAGTTATTTCTAGACATGAGACAAATGCTTGGTCAATTCATTTAATCAGAACACAGTTTTACAAAAATAATTCTTGTGTTAAATCTGTACTTCAAGAGAAGTGTAAAGTCATGCTTAATTTTCAACCAATCAAATCAGTTAATTCTTAATTTAAGTTAAATTAAGCCTTACGTTCCATCTGCGAAACAATTCATACCACTGGAACTAAGACCTAAGTTTAAATCAAGGCTTCAGTTCGAGTTGTTGTAAACAAGGCAGGAATCTAGAATTCGGTTCAGGTTCTTTTAAACAAGACTTCTGTTCAGGTTGTTGTAAACAAGGCAGAAATCTAGACTTTAGTTTAGGTTGTTGTAAACAAGGCAGAAATCTAGACTTTAGTTCATATTATTGTAAACAATCCAGTGGACGATGTGATAATAACTTGGAGCTATGCAGTTAAGCTATCTTCTAATCCTATAATCAATTTTAAAGAGTCAGTCTTCTTCCTCGTTTTTTTTTTCAGTTCTTTTTCCAAAGCATTTATGCGACAATTACATATTCCACAAACAAAAGGAATTTGACAACATCAATAAAGCTCGATACACGATCATTTACTGAAAGGTAATACGACACCTATTGACCTTCCTATATATTTCCTTCATTTTACTATATATTCCACAAATATTAATTGCTTGAGTTATAAATTCAGACCAAAGTGATACGAAAACATGTCTTACTTCAAGTCCATAGTTAAACATTTAACCGGTAAATGTCAAATCGGATTTAAATTTCATTTAATCAGATCACTAGATTTTAAAATTAAATTTAAATATACTCAATTTCTTTTGGTGACATTTTTTCCTGATGCACCAAGAATATCGTGTTTAATTTAAACACTAACCTGGACACAACATACAAAAATAAATATTAACACCGATATCCTGCATTTTCTGGAAACAGCTTCATACATTTGTTTCTGAGTGACCTTTCTTGAACAAGCCAGACTCACCTGCATTCTTTGTATTCCCACGTAAATCCAAAAGAGTGAACTCAATAAACAAGTTATTTTCTGTTAGACTTCAATGTTCCCTTATATTTAATGCAAGTGACAGTCTACACATGTTAGCAAATCTCCAAGAATATTTAGAGAAAAAAAAGTTTTTCTTCAGGACTACAAAGAGATGCAGATGCATTTGATTGTCACAATTAGGATAGCGATGCCTATAAATGTGTCCCACTTAGTATAATGTATACGAGTGGGTATCAGTAGATATAGTGATGCCTATACGTGTGTCACAGAAAGAATAGTGATGCCTATACGTGTGTCCCAGTTAGTATAGTGATGCCTAAACGTGTGTCACATAAAAAATAGTGATACCTATACGTGTCTCACAGTTAGTATAGTGAGGCCTATAAGTGTGTCATAGAAAGAATATTGATGCCTAAACGTGTGTCACATAAATATTAGTGATGCCTAAACTTGTGTTCCAGTTAGTATAGTGATGCCCATACGTGTGTCACAGAAAGATAAGTGATGCCTATACGTGTGTCACAGAAAAAATAGTAATGCCTATATGTGTGTCCTCGGTAGTATAAAGATGCATATACGTGTGTCACAGAAAGAATAGCAATGCATATACGTCTGTCACATAAAGAATAGTGATGCGTATACGTCTGTCACAGTTAGTATAGTGATGCCTGTATGTGTGTCACCAAAAGATTAGTGATGCCTTATGTGATGTCACAGCACAGTGATGCCTATACGTGTGTCACAGTTAGCATAGTGATGCCTATACGTGTGTCACAGTAAGTATAGCGATGCATATACGTGTCACAGAAAGAATAGTGATCAGACCCGGTTAGTTTAGTGACAAGGCGACATTAAGCCAATCACAAAACGACACTAGTCCCAGCACAAGGCGGCATTACGCCAATCACAAGGTGGCATTAGGCCCATCACAAGAAGACATTAGGTCCATCACAAGATGACAGTACTCCCATCACAAGACGACATTAGGCCCATCACAAGATGACATTAGATTCATCACAAAACGACATTAGGCCCATCACAAGGTGACATTAGCTCAATCACAAGGCGGCATTGGGCCCATCACAAGGCAACATCAGGTCCATAACAAGGCGACATTAGGCCCAGGACAAGGCGGCATTTGACGCATCACATGACGACATTAGGCACATCACAAGTCGACAATAGACCCATCACAAGGCGACAATATGCCCATCACATGCCGACATTTGGCCCATCACAAAGCGGCATTAGGCCCATGACAAGGCAACATTAGACCCGTCACAAGGCGACATTAGGTCCATCACATGGCAAAATTTGGCCTATCACAAGGCGGCAAAAGGGCACATCACAAGGCGACATTAGACCCGTAACAAGGCGACATTAGTCCCACCACAAGGCGGCATTAGGGCAATCACAAGGTGATATTAGACCCATAACAAGGCGACATTAGGCCCATCACAAGGTGGCATTAGGTCCATCACAAGGTGACATTAGGCCCATCACAAGGCGATATTAGGCCCATCACAAGGCGGCAGAAGGCCCATCACAAGGCGGCAGAAGGCCCATCACAAGGCGACATTACACCCATCACAAGTGGACATTAGCCCATCACAAGGCTGAATTAGGCCCATGACAAGACGACATTAGACCCTTAACAAGGCGACGTTAGGCCCATCACAAGGCAGCATTAAGCCCATCACTAGACGACATTAGGTCCATCACAAGACGGCATTAGACCCATCAAAATGCAACTTTAGGCCCATCACAAGGTGATTAGAAAAACAAATACATTTAGTAAACATATACACTGGATGATCTATGCAGGAGCGTGATTTGTGTCTTTAAGAGAGGGATATAAGAAAATGTGTTGCTCCTTTAGGAGGAAGAAACAATAGAATCCAGAAAAAGAAAACGCTGATCTTGTATGGTTCATCATATTTATTATTGGATGTGCCAGCAACAACAATTGAGCCCGAAGCGGTAGATGTAAGAAACTAGTTTGTTTCTACTTTAATATTCATGTATGCAGTTCTCAATTATCGTACGCCCAAGCATGCCGTCTTTCATTCATCCATTGACGTGTTGTGGTATTCTTTTCTTTTCTTGAGGCCTTGATGTTTTCGCTTTTAAGTAAAAAATGAATAAATCGTAAACAAAAAGGGTGTATAGTGTCCCTTGAAAATATTTCTAGTTCCATGTACAGTCGTACCTACAGAAAAATGACTGATGTCACCTTGGAGGTATTTGATATCGACATGATTTTCCAGTTTCGCTAATATGTTTCAGAGTAGTGCTATACGAGAATAAATGATAAAAATGAGCTGAAATCTTCCTTACTATTAAAGGTGAATAGCCCCGTCCTTGTCCACGTACAGGTGTCGCAAACCATGGCAATATTTTTACATTTGCACCTTCTTTGATCATTCCAAAATGGATCGTATGGTTGTACCTGTAGAATACGATATATTTTTGTAACGTATAGAAAGGGAGTTGATAAACTAACGATTGATATTCAAATTAACTATTACAAGAAATCAGTAATTATATACATAGATCAAAATGTTATAAACACATTTTGTTTAGCAAGAGTTAAAGTAATATAATTAAAGAACGTAAATGTCAATTGTAAATCAATTTAAAATTGTAAATACTTTATTTAATCAGTAATCTGAAAAATAACGTATTAAACGTTTAATAAAGCGATGTGAATGCTAGGAAGTCAGCTTAAAGAATCACAATCAACTCATTATCAACTTAAGTGTTATGACAATGCGGTCTTTAAATACGTAACAGAGAAATGTTGAACCAACAAGTTTTGCAAAATTGACAAATAATTTATTTCTCTAAGCTACGAAAGTAAACATCTAAGCTGAATTTACGGCATTATGAATTAAATTCCCAATAATCCTGAAATTCTCTCACAGGTCCAAAAGTATAGAGTGTTTCTAATGAATTCCAATGTCGAATGTGCTTACCATTATTCTTGAATATGTTGATGTACATTCAGTCAACGTGTATTTATAAAACAAGGCAAATACTGTCCCTATTTTATGAGCCTTGAAGAGCAAAAGGCTAGACATTAGTCAACGCGTTTCATAAATTTAATATCAAATCGTTACCAATTAGAGATTCATTTTATCAGTTTTAATTTCAGTTGAAATTATTTAGACAGAAAGAAGAACAAGTAATGTCATTCATTCTGACAGCGATGACGAATCTTTCATTTTTGTCCCAAACTAAGTTGAAAAAATATTAAACTTTAAAATTAAATAAAACTTTTTTACAAATCATAAATCAACGAACAAATCATGGGTTCGAGTCTAGGATTCGGCGAAAGTTGATATGTGAGAAAGCTTGCCAGCAGCTTCTCGTGGGTCGGTGGTTCTTTCCGATGATTTCCCGGTTTCTTCCTCCACCATTAATACTGGCCGCCATGAATAGCCTATCGTGTGCTGAAAAATGGCGTTAAGCCCAACAATAACAATAACAATAACGAACAAATCAACGAACATATAATTTTACATAGACAAAATCGTTTTACAACAAAGAATGTCCAAAGCACATGATGTCATATTGTTTGATACAGTACCGGTTAGAGTACAGTGCACGATCTATGTTTAACCTATAAGGTTACTTTCACATCTAAACCTTACATTGTTGTGATATTCATGTGAAAGTAAGATTGCTGGATGCATACATTCCCAAATGTACTATAAAATATTTGTGACCAGATACTTGCATAATTTTTTTATTTGGAATAGTAGACTACATGAGACATAAACAAATTTCATTTTGAAAATATGTAAATATATTGTGATTGGAAGATGTTCTATTAAATGGGATGTCGACATTCCTCTGCGAAGAAAGGTGAATTTATTTATGTCTGTATGTTAATATTTAAACCACACTTGTATATTAGGTGGACTCCATGTTATAGACATACAAATCAACCCTATTCCCAACACCCGCTATCAACTGAACAACACCATTAGTTTTACTTATTCCTGTTCTCTTCTTCGAGTTTACGCCATTTTTAACAACATTATATGCATTAAGCCATACATGGCGTAACGTGTCCCTGTGATGGTCAGTTTCCAATATTAACAAATACGTGACCTTTTTCCACAATTCCCTTTTGGCAATCAAATAAAAAATGGAAGTGAAAATATTCATAGTATAAGTAAACAGAAACGTTCCTTACGGCGGGGTAATGAAATATTTTTCCACGTTCGCAGCCAATACAGCAAAGAGGATACTGCGCAAGAATTTAATTGACCAGTCACAATCATATAAAGTGTTATGTTAACGTGCTTAGTACCAAAACTATTAAACTGCACACACTATATGTAAAATGCACCAATTAAATAACGTTTTCTCTACGTATATATTATTTTTTACCCCTCGTAACCATGCCATGTCACCATATTTTGAATGAAAATGAAAACTTTCTATTACTACTATTCTGTACTGGATGTCTATTAACACTATCAAAATTGGATCATGCTCATTCCGAACAAAGTAGCTACCATTTGAAAACTATTTTATAATAAAAACAAATTTTTAGATTATCGTGTTTACCTATAATAATGTTTCTCTAACAAATATATTTCTTACCATAACTTCATACTTCTCAGTAGACGTAAGGTTTCCAAATCTGCAGTAAGTCTGCAATCGAAATCAAAGAAAATTCACGAATGTCTCTTACAACCTTTATACTACTTGTATCCCATTTGCTGAAATTACATTGATTTACTATATTATGCTATACTATACTATACTATACTATACTATACTATACTATACTATACTATACTATACTATACTATACCACACCACACCACACCATACTATACTATACTATGCTTATAGGTTACTGCATTTGTTTGGGAAAATAACGAGTTTTTCGGGTGGATATACTGTACAACCTTGGGAGTGCAGTATATCCTTCCGACAAAACGAGTTCATATTTTCCCATACAAATACATTAACTTTTTATTATATTCTCATCTCATATTCTTCCCATGGCTTAAACATATAAACAAAAATGCACTGAAAGAAACAAAGTAACTAAATGTACGACGTATTCCAAACTAAATACGTAAGCGTTGATGGATCATTACACAACATTATTAATGAGTGCATAACTCCGCCTACATAAAGATGAAGTTGGTCGCGCGCTAGACGTAAGTTTCGAAAGAAAATGGCGCTTGCTCTACTTAAAATTGAAATTTGGAGTAATATTGTTAATGAACACGCATTGCAACAACTTTTCCATTTGATCTGGAATGAATACATTTGGTATGTTTGTTGATTCAACACAATCTTTTAATTTTGGTCTGGATTTATCTACATGAAGTGACTTGCATCGGTTTCCAGCAGAGTCTGCCAATTTAAATTGAATTGTGTTGATATCGGCATGCATGTTTCTTTTCTGTCATTGAATGATTCAGACCATAATGTGGGAAAATTATGAAGCCTTCCCATTGCAATTATGGAAAAGATGCTGACGAATTTAATGTTTATTTCATTTTGAGTGCAGTAAGGAGGATGTAACCACACTAGGAATATACTCAAAATTACAGTATAATTTCAAATTGTGTAATCAACCTTGAAAACCCATGACATTAAAATTCAGGATGTAAAATTGTAAGTATATTTTGGCCATTTTTATTAACAGCTAAAGAAGACATACACACACATACATACATACTTACATGCATGCGCGCACGCACGCACACACACATACATACATACATACATGCATATATATGCCCACAAACACAATTACGCATGTACGCAACCATACATACATACATATATACATACATAAAATTATGTACCGCAACAACCTTGATCGCCAACCTATACACCGTAACAACCTTGACTGCCAATATATGTACTGTAACAAACTTGATCGCCAAACAATGTACAGTATCAACCGTTATAGCCAAACTACATACTGTAACAACCTCTATCACAAAATGAATAACTGTAACAAATTTAATCAAGAAACAATGTGCCGTAACAACATTGAACACATAAATATGTACCGTAGCAACCTTGATCACATAAATATGTACCGTAGCAGCCTTGGTCACAGAACGATGTACCGTAACAACCTTGAGCACAAAACTATGTACCTTAACTACCTTGATCACAAACTATGTACCGTAACAACCTTGATCATAAAACTATGTACCGTACCAACCTTAATCATATTACTGTCTCTCTTTGGTCGAATTAGGGAATTAGACTAATGACACTGTCAATAGACAATAGAAAAAATTGAAAAATTAGATTTGAGCAGCAAGCAAAACTCATTGCTTCTTCTTCGAATTAAAATGTCATTGTGATGATATCTGCACACTTAATTTTCGTGTGAGCGCACGTAAATGACTATATGTGTGCGTCAAGTTCCACGTGATTATATGCGTCAGTGTGTGTTGAGTTAGTTGCATGTAATTAGTTGCGCTCGTCTTTAAAGTTGCACGTGTGTGAAGCTCAGTACTTACTGAATTAAGACGCCTTTCCTCAATGCTCACGTTATTTCCAATTTGTCTCTTTAGCTTGCAAGTGAAACTTGTAAACTCATATATTAACGGTGGAGGATCGAATGTCACCAATATCGTCCAATTCATAAAATCTTTCTTGATTTTAAGGCTTGCAACCCAAGTCGCTGCTGAGGCATCTAAAAAGTGTTGAGTAAAGGAATTAAATTTATTTAGTGGACATAAATGTCTTCCATATTTCACGAACGGCGCTTTTTACGGCTCTGATTAAATCGTGGAGTGAAAATTCTTGCTATAGAATAAATGACGACCTGAAGAACAGCACCGAATTGGATGAGTAACCAGTTGTAATTGCACGGACCGAAGCCAAATGAAGAACCAGAGTTTTGAAGAGATGCAAAAGAAGAGCTTTAAAGATGCTTTGTTCTGGCTCCTTAGGTGGCGCTCACCAGCTATTATGTACTTTTGAGAGAGTGATGTATGTAAGGTGAAGTTGTTTGCATTTTAAACATGCACAGTGCAGAGAATGTTGGCATACCTATATACTACTTTCATGTAATGTGGATGAAATTTCTTTGGATATTGTACTTTTGGAAATTTTAAATGATCTTGGGACACTGCTAACTAAAATGACTGCTCCCTTGTGCTCCAAAAATCAATCTAAATTTGTCTAAAGTACACTATTCTTGGCAGCTATTCAAATATGGAAAATTAATTTTGCCAAACTAGATAATACCAGCTTCTAAAAGTGCAATGACTGAATTACCAAATACATAAAATGTAAAAAAAGTTATCGGCTCTTTTTTTACAATTTACCTCTGAAGTTCGAGAAGTGAAAATGAGCAAGTAGAGCTAGCACGTTTTTGAAAGGTGCACATCTGGAGTAAGGCCAAGCTGTATATTCTCTAACCCATATTACACCCATCAATCATACATCAAAATAAAGGGAATTAAAGGTTCTTTGAACAACACCTAAGATATACAAAGTCTCTTTTAAATAACCAGTATAACTAGTGAAGCAACCCAGGGAAACTCTTTTTCTTTAAAATTTTAACCCTATGCTAAATACGAAACTGTAGAGCGCCACCTTGAAAACAAATATAAACATTTATGAAATTATTTTTCTTATTTTCATATTATTATGTATGACGTTCTGAGTAAAATGGTACATTAACAATGATTTTATTCATGAAAATAAGCTAATTATGCTTATTTTTGCTCTATCATACATAATTTGATATGAGGCATGTTTGGGTGAGTAGTGATCTTCATTATGGGGAAATTAGAAGTCTTAGAATATATAAATAAAGTCAATTTAAATTGAAAAATGTTGCATTAAGTAAACGAAATTCATAGTGAAAATGTTTTATTTCATTTATTTGCAATGAAATTAAAAAATAAATGATAACAAAGCAAATTTGCTTTCTTCCATATCAAAGAATTAGTTAATATTTACCCTTTGACCTTTGACCTTTATGAACCTCACCTGTTATATCCCTTTTATAACTGTAAAATTTATTGTTGACATCTCAGGAATAAATATGGCTAGTTTCATGTTCCTGTCTATCAGCATAACACTGGTTGCTATGTTGACAAAATGCAATGCGCATTTTTAAAATAGTTCACTTTTTATCATAAGGAGGGGGGGGGGGCTGTACCGGTTTAAGACTCTGACTCTAATAAATGCTGTTCTGAGGGGGAAAATACATGACAATTATTACAAAGGACTGTTTTGATGCTTGCGACTTAAATATTTCAGTCGTACAATCAAAATTAAATCATACAATAATAATACCTATATTCTCTTTATGGTGGCGCTCACCAGTATTATGTACTTTTGAGAGAGTGATGTATGTAAGGTGAAGTTGTTTGCATTTTAAACATGCACAGTGCAGAGAATGTTGGCATACCTATATACTACTTTCATGTAATGTGGATGAAATTTCTTTGGATATTGTACTTTTGGAAATTTTAAATGATCTTGGGACACTGCTAACTAAAATGACTGCTCCCTTGTGCTCCAAAAATCAACCTAAATTTGTCTAAAGTACACTATAATTGGCAGCTATTCAAATATGGAAAATTAATTTTGCCAAACTAGATAATACCAGCTTCTAAAAGTGCAATGACTGAATTACCAAATACATAAAATGTAAAAAAAGTTATCGGCTCTTTTTTTTTACAATTTACCTCTGAAGTTCGAGAAGTGAAAATGAGCAAGTAGAGCTAGCAAGTTTTTGAAAGGTGCACATATGGAGTAAGGCCAAGCTGTATATTCTCTAACCCATATTACACCCATCAATCATACATCAAAATAAAGGGAATTAAAGGTTCTTTGAACAACACCTAAGATATACAAAGTCTCTTTTAAATAACCAGTATAACTAGTGAGGCAACCCAGGGAAACTTTAAACTTTTAACCCTATGCTAAATACGAAACTGTAGAGCGCCACCTTAAACGTTTGATAGTTATTGGACATTGTTACAATATTGCATCGTACGAATGATGTTTAAAGCAGGAATTTACATAGAGCTTCCCATCTCATAGCATTTCAACTCATCAAATGAAATATTTTCTACAAAAAGAGAAAAAAAACCCAGATCTATCAGACTTACATATATTCGTTGAGTATACAAGATATCCTATAAGGAATTATTGTGAACCTTAAAAATGTTTGATTTTGAAAATAATAATTAGAATATTTGGATGGAATGTTAGTCTTTCATATTTATCACAGAAAAGAGTTTTGTAATGTAAGTGATGTTGGCTCTGTTGTTATATTATTATTCAAATCTTCAAATTCAAATTGTGTATTTAATTTTCTTGCTCTTTAACAATTTTCCTGATATAAACACTGTGACTGATTGTGCACAATCATACGCTTATTGTCTCCCTTTACGAACTGCCATGAAATAATATATTCTAAACAAAATGTTCTGAACGAATGATTTAAATGCAGATGAAAATACTTTTGCATGTAAATGTAAATGTGTTAAATAACTGTATGAAAAATATGTAAACAGAAGTGAGTTTATAGCAAGTCAAAATTCTTTTGTTTGAATTCTTTCTTTTTATATAATTTGAAATAGTTTAAGAGTTATGCATGCAAACAGTACAGATAAGCTAATTTATAACGATTACTAAGGGAGCCAACTAAAAGCAGTCGTGATGAAAGGGTAAACATTTTTCTTTTTATGTAGGATAGGACCATGTGGCCTGTATATACTATTGCCTGAAGTCTTTTGTATTGTGCCCCACGGACATATAAGAAATATGACTAACAGATGCAACCTGCTTGCTTTTCAATGCACTCTGCCATTTTGTTATAAACTAGGTATTAAATGTTTCAAGAAAATCATTGGTATGCATCAAATATACACAAAGAACACATGGTTTAGTTAGCCTTATGATTGTTTACTTTAAAAGCACAATACAAGAAATTTATTCCCAAGACTAAATTATTAGAGTCCATCTTTTCCATTGCACAATGAACACAAGGTTTCGCTGAGTAAAACCTGATTCAAGTTCTCCAGGATTTACAATCTCCCAGTATATTTAGTCCATCTCACTTAATATGGTCGTCTGAGATGTTAGGTATTTTAACTTCCTTTAGCTTCTGAATTTGATTTTTAAAGAGTGTGATGAATACAGGAAAAGTTTGACCTTGTACTTGAAGGATTTTACTGTTTTAAAATGTCTTTATCTTTGTTTTGCCGTTTTTGAAGTGTTTGCTACATATTTACACGTATATTAACTTTTGGCTTCATGTGTTTCTCTTCCTGAAGGATTTCGTAAGGGATGAGCGTTTACCAGTTTTGCTTTTTCTCTTCTTGAAATGGCCAGTATTATCCCACTGTGCCGCTATGCTCTATATAAATATACAAACAGTACTTGACACACGTATTTGTGGCAGGTGATCCCCTGAATTTCTCGTAGTAAATCTCGTGCTTGCATTAACTCTTGCATGTCACACACTACTGGCCTTTCTAAAGAGCGCCGAAAGACTATAAGACTTTAAGGGAGACAATCGTCCTTAAGAAAGCAATTTACTATAAGTGGTTACCTACCTTTACAGGAAATGCTAGAGGAGAAGTGGGTTCTGGAATTTGCAAGAACCTTCCTTGGTAGACTATGAATTGTTACGATATACAGACTGCCAACTTCAATTGGGTAAACAGTCTGCTCAAATTCAAGCTGAAGCGATAATAATAATAATAATAATAATAATAATAATAATAATAATAATAATAATAATAATGATAATAATAATAATAGCAGCAACCACCACTACTACAACAACTAAAGTCATCATTATCATCATCAGCAGCAAATAATAAAGAGATGAAGATGTTGACGATGAGGAGGAATGTAACTACTAGCACCACAAATCGTATAAGTGATCTTTGATGCATCAAATTCTGCTAACACGACAACTACCATAATCGTGAACGGTGCCGTCCTCATCACCACTACTACCACTATTACATCACGATCACTACCACTATTATCATCAATACTTATGCTTAACTCATTCTTAATATTTCACAAGATGTAACAATGTAGAGCTGTTTCCTCTCGAGATTACAATGTCAGCAAGAAAAGTGGCGAGAACAAATTACCTGCCATATTTACAAAATAATAAATAGATCCAAAATAGTAAATTTCAATATCGGTGTGTAGTTCCTTCACTGCAACGTCGGTTAATTGGTTACATGCAGATGTGATAAAGTGATGTATTTCTGTAGTAAAAAACACCAATACAATTGTAAATAAAAAGATCGGAAATATACTTGCTTATGGTACAGTCCAAAATATTTGCCATCAGCACAATCGTCATTATCATTATCATCGATATTATCTTCTTTTTTCTCTCATAAACAAACTCTTTAAACGGAAGCTTGTGTCATGATAAAACATTCCCATTTGAAAGAATATTACCAGTTTGCTTTGAGGTTTTCAAGGAAGGGAATGTGTTATCAGTAGATGTCGTATCAAAATAATGGCGATAGATTGCGATGCATTATTAATCCAAATTGTGACGTGTGAGGTAAAAATGACGTACTTCACCATGCTGAAAGAGGTCCATTGTGATCGTAGCATTTGACAGATCTTCGACAATACAAATTTCGGCAGCTCCTTCTATCAAGATCTCAAATCCTTTTAAGTCCCTCATGCCACCTGCAAAAAAGGTAAGCAAGTGAAACATGTTGAAGTTTTCTGGAGAAACCCATAGTCACAGCTGATGTATATAAAATCCAGCATACAGACGCTCTTTGTGTATCTGCCATATTGTTTGCTTGTTATAGATTTGTGTGAAAGGACAACCTTATATCAAATCTTTTTTTCCATTTTCAATCCTAACTTGTGTGACATATATTTTATATAAAAAATATTTATAGAAAATGTAAAATTTCGAATCCTACTTGTACTTTATGAATTTGTCCAATTTGAATGTTTTTTTTAATGAGAAGCGGTTGCTATTACACAATTAAAATTAACCCTTAGCGGTTTTCTGTGTGCTGTTGTGAAATTCTTCTTATATTTGCTGGCTAAGTTTATGAATGAGTAAACTATAGCGTAACTTAAGAAGTCGCATTATTTTTTTTTAATTTATTGATCGTGCTTCCCTTATTTGCAAGCATAGCCTTATATAACCATTTGAATTATTTTTTCTTCATATGACTATAGGGCTTATTTTTTCTCCAAAACAATCTTCAGGCCATTTTGGTGGGCTATCTACCCAAACATCTGCTGGAAATGTATAAGGATAGTTATTAATTCCCACAACTTTAAGTTTCTGTAAATACATGTATCTTACATTAGCACCGCTATCCATAGACTCTTTGCAACTGTAAGATAAAACAATAATAGCAAACTGATCCTAAGATCCTTGCATTTATGTTCGTCATTTTGTATACGAAAAATGTACAATGTACAGACTATAGAACAAAACCAGCCTTCGAACAACTTTGACACTAATTGGCGTATATTGTCATATCAACATGTACGTGACATGCACACAACACTTCCACACTTATCAGCCTCATATATATATTATATATATTATATATATATATATATATATATATATATATATATATATATATATATATATATATATATATATATATATATATTACGCCTATAACAATGGGCGACAGACACACATTTTTGGTTTTGTAACCTGCTTGTACAGAAGACTATGCAGCACTTTTGAATAGAAAACAGAAATAATAAACAAAATATAGGCAAACAGAAAGGTTTTCAATATCGAACATAATTAACGCTAACGTACTGGTACTAAGCAATTGTTTTTAGCTCCGCAAGATGGCGACAAGTAGGTCGCTAAGCTTGTGACGTCATGCCTACCCAACCTATGCGATTGAGGTGACATCATGGTCAATATTGTAAATATCAAGTTTAAAAATCAACGAAACATGGTTTAGCTACCATTTGCCAGGTTCTGACCACTTTGATTCTTGTTGGCCATGTTGGAAACTTGGTTGTGATACAATCGGAATATCATCGGTTTTTTTTTGTCAAGTCAAGAAAGAAATATTTCATTCATTTTAATCCCGATATCTTGAATGATCTTTGCGAATTGTTTTCACGTGCAAAATATTGTTTGAATGATAGTGATGCAGCTCGTAGCAGAAGTGCCTCAAAATATACTTGTTGCTTTCTGCTTATGTACAGTATCATTTCGTTCAACGTGCTCAGAAACTACAACCATGTATGTATTTTTCTGTCTGACCTTGGAACTGAATGTTAACGCAGACATAATACAAATAGAATATGTTCCAAGTGAATAGGTAGCAAAGTTTTAAATTTTTACACACAGAGATGCACTATGCCAACTACTAACTGATTTTAGTAACTACGTTTAAACTAAAGGTTACTTCAATAAAGCGTAAGTCAGTCTTAATCAGTAAGCTGGGAAAGCTATATTTTATACTTAACAGAGAGCTAGAAATCAAGCTTTATCAATAAATCTTCATTTGCAGTTTGATGCGTATATCATTCCGTCAATATCATTTTATGGCGGTTTGAAACACGTGGTTTTATTGAGGCGTTTCATATCCAGCAATTTTAAAGGTGAATTAGGCTTCACTTAATACCCTTGTTTAGTTAATAAGTGACTAGATCAATGTTTCCACTAAGGCTATAATAATTGATTTTTGGCAGAAAGATAAGAAAGACAAAATTTCGAACATTCTCTATGACATATTGTTTTATCCAAGATGGCCGATCTTTATGGATATTCTTAATGATTTTGGCCTTAAGAAATTTTGCTTGTTATACAATTTGTCTCTTTAAACAACGTTGAGGTAATGAGTTTAAAATGTACCGGTTATTAGGTAACTGAATAGACTGGTCCATAATTTTCAACTATATAATTTCTAACTTACTCGCTTTAACCGGAGACAAGTCTAATTATGTGTGATTTAATGATCTATACACCTACCTTTGTTGAAACGTCAACACATTTTCTGATTTCATTTAGTGATAATTTTTCTTAATTCTAGTCTTCAGATTTCTGTTAAAGTTTTTCACTAAAGATGTTTTCCTCTCTCCTGTCAAAGTAAGTTGAAGCTCTCTCATAGTTTTCATTTTCTAACAAACATTGAACTTTGTTCTTGTAAAATTATTTTTGATTTTCTAATAATATCGTTTTGAATCTTTCTTTTTTTAAAGATTTCTAAAAGCGTCATGTCTGTCACCTTATTTGTGTTTTTCATTTTCACTTTCTCGGTCCAGTCCAGTTTTATTTATTTTGCGTACACATATATCACTATCAAAATTTATATATATATATATATATATATATATATATATATATATATATATATATATATATATATATATATATATATATATGAAACCATAAATAGATGTGAAGAATTAATCAATGAAGGAGAGAAGAAATTATGGTAAGAGGGAATAAGTGATGGAAGATAAATTCAAGCTTACTATGATCAGGCAATTTCCAGCGAATTCTCAATCCTGGCATATTGTTGCCATTTTTGTCCAGTTTACAAAAGTGTTCCGTCATGATTTCAGATGGTCCGTCTACATGCCAAGGCCCAGAATACAGATCGGGAGATTTCACAGCAGGCGATGCGCAATCTTTAAATAAAATATATAAATACTGTGAGCTAACACGCTTTGCTTCTCGTTGCAAGGAAACAGGCTGTAAAGAATATTTTTTTTTTACAAATAAATCCTCGCTTTACATAAATATTTCATAATGGAACAATTTATGTAATACGACGCAAAATTTAAATTATTATCCGAAGAGGATACAGTACTTTTACGAGTGGCCGAGTGGTCTAAAGCGCTGTCCGTTACGGATCACTGCCATCTCACCTCTGTCTTTGTGGGTTTGAGTCTAGGATTCGACGGATGTGGATATGTGAGAAAGCTTGCCAGTAGCTTCTCGTGGGTCGGTGGTTCTTTCCGGTGATTTCCCGGTTTCTTCCTCCACCATTAATAATGGCCGCCATGAATAGTCTATCGTGTGCTGAAAAATGGCGTTAAGCTCAACAACAACAACAACGAGAGAAAAAAAACCTGTACACATTATTCACTGCGGAATTCGTGTCAGAATATATACTGTCAGTATGGTTGCCTGATCCATAACGAGCTAGGTAAATTAGTTTATAGCAAGTGATTTCTATTGCACCTTATTCTATTTTAGTATCATATTTGAACCACTCATACGACAGCTGAAACTAAACGCTAACATTAATATCAACATTTTTGCAAGTAGTACCATTCGAATACTAAACCCACTCGTGCAGAAATAGAACTGCAATAAAATTGTATTTTTTTAAAAAAAATCAGAAAATAATAACTTCACATTATGTAACATGTATACATATCCAATCCATGGATTATAATGGTTTTCAGAGAGACGAAAACATCAATATCAATGTCAACGGATAGTGATATTTTGTTTGCAAGTTCTGACTGGATACGTGTGTGCTTCAATCTGCTTTTCTTAATAAGAGAACAAAAATGTGTTAATTGGATGATTGCAATAAAAAAACAACAAAGATATTCTCTCGTTGTTTTAGGAAAGATGCAACTTTAAAGATAACGTTAAATGGAAATGATCAACATCGGTTATGAAAACAATTTGATTAAATTAATGTATTGACATGAAGGAATAATAGCTTAATTGATGCAGGTCAAGACAAATTCGTAGCCGGTTTAATCACAGTACAACTATACAGAGTCTGTCCACAATGATTCCTCAAAAACAGGCTTATAATTTATGGAGTGCAACGCTAGATTTAAAATCTGATAACTCTATACACGCAGTTACTGCCTTACAATCGGCTATAAGAATGAAACAACTTAATAAAATCTGAAATTAGTCATATGTTTGAACAGTTTGAAGAATCACTGAACTTTGTTAATAAATAAAAATACCTGGTTTAGACGGTCGTCCTATGAAGCTGATTCAAGCTACACATGTAGAGCCGTACATAAGGTAAAAGAGTGCAAGCCTTTCTATGCCATGTTTTACAAAATAACAAAAAAACTAAGGATATTTCGTCTACTTTTAAACTTCAGTCAAAGTTGTTTTCTTTTTAAACTTCAGTAAAAGTTGTCTTTAGCAATCACGTCAAGTAAATAGTTTTTGTTTTCATTGTTTTACCATTCACAAATTTACCACGACTAAAGAACCGCTTTTTGAAACTAATTACCACATAATTGGCAGAAACACTGCATAAATTATGTGAAATACAAAAAAACGTTTTTCGATATGTAAAATGACATATTTGGGAGATTTATGTGAACATAGATTCTAAGGCAACATCTATTGCATTTATGAAATCTTTTAAACGAAACGTAGAAAAATTGATCCAAGAAATGTAAAATAAAATACAACATATGTAAATATTGTGCAATAGCTAAGATATTGAAATTGTATTACAGTAACTAATAATAATGTGCATCTGGGTGTATACTTGTGTGTGTATGTGTGTGTGTGCTTGTGTGTAAGTGCTAGTGTGTGTATGTGTGTGTGTGTGTGTGTGTGAGAGAGAGAGAGAAGTTTAATCTTTTGACACGGTGTAAAGGCATGTTCGGATAAATAATCGACTGTATAAAATAACAAGCAGAGACCTTATTTTTATGCTGTATTTAAACACATTGCTGATGTTATAAACATATATAATGATAAAAATATATACTAAACAAAACACAATGATTTTTCTAGGTGCAATTTGATATATGCGATCCAGTGAATACGATTCAGTGAATACGACTTAGTGAATACGATTCAGTGAATAGAGACAACGCACGGAGTTATAGCAAGATAAATATCACGTGATCCGAGAGGGCCACGCGTTCTTGTGAATGGAGGACGTGGATGCTTTGCAAAATGACGTTTGATGTTTTTGCTGATTAGCCAGTGTAAATCAGTTTTTGTTGTTTTTTTAAGTTGGTTTATTTATCTATAGAATATTTCGAAATACCAAGAAAAAGTCATTCAAAGTCTTGTATTGCAAGTTTTGTTATTGTGTAGTTTCTTTCTTTATAAGCGAAATGGACATTCTTCTTATTACGATTTGTATTGGAAGAGTTAAAAAAAGAGGACAGATTCGTTTTTTGAATATAATCATACGTTGGATATGCAGTGCTCTTGCACTCATTTAAAGACTTTTCTGATACATACTAGTTGTACGGAGGTATTGTGAAGCATTCAAAGACACTTGGATTTATAGCTGTATTGCAATTAATTTACATACATTTTGTGATTATGTCATGATTTCTTCAGAGGCCTCGAGTGGCCGAGTGGTCTAAAGCGCTGTCCGTTACGGATCACTGCCATCTCACCTCTGCGTGAGTTCGAGTCTAGGATTCGGAGAATGTGGATATGTGAGAAAGCTTGCCAGTAGTTTCTCGTGGGTCGGTGGTTCTTCCCGGTGATTTCCCGGCTTCTTCCTCCACCATTAATACTGGCCGCCATGAATAGCCTATCGTGTGCTGAAAAATGGCGTTAGGCACAACAACAACAACATGATTTCTTCAGTGCTGTTGACACATCAGTACAGTATTGACATCATTTGCAATGCATTTTGAACTAAATTGGTTCACTCTGAACTGTTGAAACTGATAAAAAACTTAGAATTTTATGAACTCATTCAACATACTGTTAAGTTACTGTTCATTGTTTAACTTCGTATTTTATGGAAAAATTAATATTTTCAATAATACAACAATTTTTGGTTTTGTTCTTTTTTGTTTCGTAGCTTTTACTAGTCCTAATCAAAGTAACCGAAAGAAGTAAAGCCAACAAGATTTATAAAACTTAACATAGCATTTAATTATTAAAGTTTCAAATGAAAATGTGAGAGAAACTTACAGTATTTTTAAGTGGCTGCAAAATAATCCTGATAAAGTTATATGCAATTCTGTATAAATTTCAAAACCGAAAATGTACATGCCCGCCAAGAATCATGGCATTGCTAAGATCGTGTCGTCCAGAACTCCTTCCTATAAATCGGAACATTTTCTATTTCCACGTAATTGTCCAAACAATTTTTTTTCTCTCGAATAATATCTAAGTACAACATTAAACACGTCTGCATACTTGCAACAATAACATAAAAAAGAAGATGACTCCAAAATAGGATTTAAACTAATTGTTCATTTCTCTCTTTATATACACCTTCTATTGCGAATCTCTTTCACAGTGTACCACACGTAACAGATCTTACTACTCATTTTTCCTCGAACTTGCCTATTTATGTGACTTAGTAATACCAAATGGAAGTTACTGAATTCTTCTATAAACTTCGATACCCCATAAGCCAATTAAAAATTAATCCAAATCTATTAAGTGTTATTATTAGGGTCATTATTAATCTATTAGTATATCCTATGTCATTTCCGCTCTTAATAATCTCAGGTCATGAAGAAAAAATCTATTGAATCTATTTCTGTACAATTTACAAACCATGAAAATAAAAATAAATTAAAAGAAAATCTTGTACCATTTAATTTCAACAAAAAAAAATTATATACACAAAAATAGTTTAAGACCATAGAGTAGTTTCACGTAAAGCAGCATATTTTTGGCTGCTGTTCCCATTTCTGTTTCCTATGTTACTTTTATTGCATAACTTTAAATTTGTAGGTTCAAGTCGATATTTAGGTAATGTCTCGTCGATATGTAGCACTCAATAATTGGCTTTTTTTGTCCAGTCCAAGGTAATTAACATCTCTGCTCCAGTCTAGCCTACATATGGTTGGTTGGTTTGGATTTAAACGTAGCTTGAACAATTGTTTAGTCATATCGCATCGTGTGGCAGTTTAAATTGATGTCTAACACTAGGGAATCAAGCCGCAGACATGTAGCATGATGTTCCACCCAGTCACATTATTCTGACACCAGGCCGACCAGTCCTAACACTAACCTTTTAATGCTGAGCTACAAATGAGGCAGCTGTTCGTACCATTTTTGTCAGTCTTTGGTATGAAGCAACCGGGGATAAAACCCACGACCTCTATCATCTGAGGCAGACGCTCTAACCACTACATAAATAATTGGTGTCTGCTTTTTTGTATTAGTCTTTTCTCTAAAATGTGAACTGTTTTACCATATGACTTTTCACAAAAGAATTTTGCTTTCTATTCTAAATCTATTTTATTTCCAAGTCTTGTTGTACTTTCATTGTTTTGTTCAATATCCTTATTCTATAGGTAAAAATCCTAGTGTAAAACATTATTACATTTGCTTTAAGTTATATATTCAAACTTTCCTACTCTTTTTTCTGGATATCCACTAGCCAAATGTATATTTTCATTAACTGTTTTTTAATCTCATGTGTCTGTTACATCATAATTATATAATTTTATTTAATCTCATGTATCTGTTACATCTTAATTATGTACTTTTTTAAATCTAACTTGTCTGTTACATCATAATTATTTAATTTTATTTAATCGCGCGTGTCTGTTGCATCATAATTATGTAATTTTATTTAATCTCTCTTGTATGTTACATCATAATTATTTAATTTTATTTTATCTCATGTGTCTGTTACATCATTATTATGTAATTTTATTAAATCTCATGTGTCTATTATATCATAATTATTTAATTTTTTAATATCAAGTGTCTGTTATATCATAATTATTTAATTTTATTTGATTTCAAGTGTCTGTTACATCATAATCTTCATGCAAAAGATTCTTTTTTGAATTACCAAACTTATCACCCTCAGCCATTTTGTTTTTGTCTATTTATATTGTAAGGAGAAAGATAAAGCAAGGCCAGAAAAAAGAAGTTATTTATCAACGATAACGATAGCAGTAGCCACATTTCTCCAGACACAGCAAAGTATAAACAGTAACTAAACCAAGCGATTTCAAATGGAACATACAAAGAGATAAGAGCTAATTATTTTATCTGAAAAAAACCCAAAACAAAGTTGGAACAAATGAATGGGATACAAGTCAAGAAAACAAGGGAAAATTTTATTAATTCAAAGCTATCCAAACTTTGTGTCAGGTGATAACTCAATTCATAATGGAACCTCTGTGATTGACAAATTTATTCCAATATACAACGTAGTTCACAGAATGAACTGAAATTCATAAAATGACTTTAAATCATCTCATGCTTTACATTGAAATGTTATCATTGGATTGCCTGTCTGCATTGTGCGCGTCGGTGATAGCATTAACATATCTTAATTCCACAGCGACAACATAAAAAAGGAATCATAATTTACTAAAATATGTCTTGTTTGATTGGATGTAGTTGCCTTCGTGCTTTACAAACTAAAGTAGAACACATGCTGACAATGCGGGAGTAACTACCTGATATGTAATAAATATTTTCCTATCGAAACTAGACTAAGCAATATTGTTAAAGTTTGGATTAGAAACAAAATATTGATAAAAAACTGATCGGTTCAGTATGTATTCAAAAGTAATGTATTTTAAGTGTCAACCTAATAAGCAACATTTATTGTCATCCGATAGTTCATTTTAGTAACATATGTTGTCATCCGTTGGTTCATTTCAGTAGCATATGTTGTCATCCGTTGGTTCATTTCAGTAATATATGTTGTCATCCGTTGGTTCATTTCAGTAACATATGTTGTCATTCGTTGACTCATTTTAGTGTTATACATATTATAATCACATTCCTGACAATGATTCTCTTGATTTGTTTCGTTCTCATTGAATAAAAGTCCTAAAAATCAATTGGAATTTTAAATTCATTTTAATTAAATCTTTGTATAATTTTCAAAATTTTATTCGTCTGTATGAGTTCTACGTGAATGAGGTGCTGCGTTATAATTTATTTCGTCAATGTCTTGTAATACTGTATGTTATGCACGTTTGGTTTTAATTCCTTGTTCACAAGTTTTCTTTTTTACCCTACGCCTCAAAATTGATTTAACACTGGTTTCCATTGTAAACGGTTGGTTTGCATCTCTTGTAGATTGGTTTAAAATACATCCAAAAGCCCTGATGGAATATATTTGGCTTCTTTGATTGTTCGCTAATTGTCTTTGGCAAATTTCCAGTGATGAAGTGTTTAGAATGGACAAAATTATTCTTTGGTTTAAAAATTGTTACATCTGGCATAAGGATATGTTTGAAATGAGCAACATAAATAAGAAAGCTGAGGTAACTTAGCTGGTTGAGTATTGAATTTGTAATTCAAGATGTGCGAGTTCAATACATGTTGAGGCAAGCCCTGGGCTATTTATTTCAAAGGAAATTAATTGTTATTACCTAGTCAACAAAAGTTGTTAAAAAGTGCTGATAAAACTAACTAGCCAACTAAACAAACAACGAAACAAGCTACCGAAAAACTAACAGACTAGGCAACATTAAATTGATGTTGATGTTTATGTTCTTTGAAACAAAACGCGCTTCTTGCCAGATTGCAATAATAATAATAATAATAATAATAATAATAATAATAATAATAATAATAATAATAATAATAATAATAACGAGTTCTTTGTGTAACGCCTAATCTTTATAAACTCTAAGCGCTCAATAACATTTGACAACAATTAAGAGAATAAAAAACATATATAATGATAAAATTACAAAAACAAAATAAAATTAAATCAAGCCCAACGACATTAGGAACATTAAAACACGCCGTAAATTTTAAGGCAAGGATACACCATTAGGTGTTTGAGTCTGTTTTGTTGATGATATATAATTACCCATTACATATCTTTTCATTATATTTAGAGCACATTCAAATATATCTCAATATCATGAAAAATAAAACCAACAAACCTTGACAGTTTCTGCCGTTAATTCTATACTTATCATTATTATTACGTTAATTTCTATTTTTTGTTATAATTCTGCACTGTGTACTTAATAAAATATATAAACATTATGTAATCTGGCTAACAAGTCATGTATCAAACTTTTTAGTACATACTCACCTGTACCTTCCATTCTGTAGGCCACGCATGGTAGACCGGCAGCCTAAAAATACAAAATGCAGATGAACCGAAACATTTACACACATATCGTTTCTATATGTTAACTCAGTCTCATTATAGTCGATCGAATTCAGTGTAAAGTAGACATTTGATGACAACTATCGTTTTCAACGATGTCATTTCTCTTAACAAAATTTTTGCAAAATACTTTTTGTAAAGTGGTTCCAACATCGTAATTTTATCAGAAACTACAACATGGTTATTTTAGGTTGTTTACACAAGAATATTAGCTCCGTTATAATTGGATCCTTCAAACAATTTACGCAATGTATACAATCTGGTAGATAATGTTTACACATCATTCGAATAATGTTTTAATCATTCCTCCTTCGAGCTGTTAAAATTGGTCAAGACATTCTGAAAGAAATTAACAACTTATGTCTTATTTAACAATGTAAATTTAGCTCAATAAAATATAGTAGTTTGCATTATTAGCCAAAATATCCACAAATATAACGAAAATAGCGTAAAGTGTGGAACAATCAATACATGTGGTAAGCTTGATTTAAGTAGGTGATTTTTAAAAGTATTTTATTTGTTTAGGATTTGTTATAAATCGTGTAGACACACTAGTTTGATTCGGCACCATGGTATTTTAAGCAATTGCGTGTGACACGATGAAGTATCAGCATCCGAATGAATATATACAAGATATGCTCAATAGGAATATGCCTTGTGTATTCAGATAGAACATAGAATATTATATAAAAAAGAACAAAGGACAAATAGCAAAATCCATGTAGATCTTCTGGGAAATACAGATCTAGTGGAAATGTTATACAGTAGACAATAGTACATGTCATATAAAAGTTATTAAAAGTATGATATGTCTTAAGACTTAATTAGACTTAATTAGACTCACTTGAATTGAGCAATCACTTCCATTTAGTATTCCTGCTGGCATGTTGCCAAAACTCATCCTCGTATATAAAAATACGATTAAAGTTAATATTTTCATGCCTGGTTTATACATACGTCAAGTCTCTTTTGTCACCTTCCTGACTCTAACCGTATATGGTTGTCCCCTCTTCTTACACATCAGTAGCACAAAGGAGGTCATGTATGTAGGCCAGCAAAGTGGTTGGTACTTAAGACTTAATGTACGACGTAGTTAGGTGGCAAAACAATCTCACGCCGAACACATATCGGGACATTGATTGAAAGGAACGGAAACTATAGTGTTTATGCAAGGAAGAGATTATTAGGTCTGAGATAAAAGTAACAAACTTTAAACACTGAGTGAATAGCAGACGGCATACAGAAATGTTCGAACGAGTGAGCTCAAACATAATGACCCATCTGTACAGCAAGTATTGCTAGTAGTGTGCGATCCATTAAAAAGTATTCAATCTCCTTTGATTCTGACTATCTTAGTAACATACTTTCGACAAATCTATCGTTTTGTCTGTAGGAGGTGGGGTGGATAAAGTAAAATTTTTAAATTGGAATATTCTTTCTATTCTTAAAAAAAAATGTTCTTCCTCAAACCTGGAGGAAGATTCACCTTGTGATATACATTTCCGCCAGAAGCAACAGTAACTTCGTTGGTTGAGGGTCTGAAGATAGTTCTATATCCGCCTAGGTCAGCCTTAGTCTGCCTCATTGAGAAAGTCAGATAGCTTCTGTTTCCTTGGCAATATGTACCCAATAAGGTACTGAAAATACCGTTACAAACAACCCAATCATCCGATAAAGATATGAAAAGGTACTGATATAATTAATGC
The DNA here is from genome assembly GCA_016746295.1 of Potamilus streckersoni. NCBI lineage: Eukaryota > Metazoa > Mollusca > Bivalvia > Unionida > Unionidae > Potamilus > Potamilus streckersoni. The sequence goes on from JAEAOA010000534.1 coordinate 2,106,731, forward strand.
TGACTATGTGTTAACTTAAATGAAAAGTTCGATGTCAGAGAGACTTTGAGTTTATTAAAATGTTTGCTTATCAGATCAATAATATATACCTCTTTGTAAACTATTTTTAAAACGGTTTCATTTTATCAGTTTATTGCCATTTTAATAAGCTGTAACGACAAATATTTACAGGTAATTTTGAAAATATTCGATTTCTTGCTGAAGATAAAAAGTGGAATACGATGCATATAATGGATACGATTTTCTATTACGGGAACTAAAAGTGAGTTTTTGAAACTTTATTTCAAAACTAGTATACGAAATAAATGAAGTCTCCTTTTGCTATTCATTATCATGTACGTATCAGGAAAAATAGACAGCAGGTAATCAGTAACAAGAATATAGCATTAGAAATCAAGCGGCTAATTTATCAAGCATTAAATAATAAATAAATAAAAACATTGATGCTAAAATTTGCATTGCTTAGGCTATTTTTGAAACAGAAATTAGACTATAATGAAGAAAATTAAATTGACATGTCACAATTAAGTAATATTGTGTTCATATGGCTCATATTAACATTTGTAAAAAAATATCTAATCCTCGAGCACGTGTGTTTTTCATGAAATGGTTTACAATTTATAAAATTGGGCATCTGTAGATAAAAGACGTATATAGAATAGAATATTATTTTCTAAGTCAGTTTCATCAATCAGCAATCATTTGCAATCAATGCGTTAATCTTCGTTTTCAGATTATCAAAATTAATATCAAACATCCACTTTTAGTATTCTTTAAAAGAAAATAGTCATAATACTAGCTTTCCATACAGCGCCAATATAGAGCCAAATAGGTTTATTCTGCAGCAAAAAGTCAAAAGGGGTGTTTTGAAAATAATTGTGATATTTTAGAAGTAGGCAAATGTTACTTTCATTACACTCTATCAAGGCTGCAACATTTACACGTGTGAACGGCTTAGTTTCTATTAATAATTGTAACCGTTTACAAAATATGTTAAGTGTGTACAGGAAATGCACCTCAGTGATACAGAAAACATCCGGTATATATGATAAAATTGCATTTCACTTACGACAACTACTATTCGCGGTATTACTTTTTCATTGTAGCGGTGCTTCGGTATCTTCCGGGAGTACGAAATGTAAGAAAATTCCCGAGTAATCGTGTTCGTGTTTTGATTTTAATGCTATTAACATGTTTTTTCTTTTGCATAGCAAACTAACTCATGTGTCTGACACGTGTCACGGATGCTTCAGTTGGGGTCAAATGGGAAGATATGAAAGATATTCGGTTCAAATTCAAATTTTTGAAAATATTTCGAATTAAAAACCAAAAATAAAACAAAATTGTAATTGTGAACGAATTCCCACTGATAAAACTCCCCGGTGGACTGCAGTCTCTGCTCCTTGCTGCCGATGGTGTTGTTAAATGGCTGGGCATGCACTGAGCACGATAATATTATTTGAGATCTATCCCTGTAGAAAATCGAGTGTAACCCTATGCGCAAGTCCATGCAGTTCTTTCTTTATTGATTTTTGTGAAAGACATACAGCAAAATAAACAATCGCGAAATATCAGTATTCGCAATGTCGGCCGCTTAGGGACCATCCGTATATAACGTTATGAAATTGTAATGAATTTTTTTTTCTCTTACCACCCCATTATCACGTATCGTCACAAAAGTCATCCCCACCCACCTAACTCAAATGCAAATTTACAAAAATGAAATTGATCTGAAATCACTTGGCATGTAAAAACACGTAACAATCACGACTGCATTGTGAATTATTTAATACTTTGTTTTAAAATAAAATACCTTGATCAATCCGGGTTAAGCTATAAAACAGAAAAAATGTGGATCCAAGCAATACAGCTGTGCACATCTCATTGTTTGAATTTTTTTCTCAATGTTCACTTCCTCCAATCGTGATACTGCGTTGCTTCCTAGTTTACATTTTCTCCTTTAGATGGTGCTGGTGTTGTTTTGTGATTTCGAAAGATCCCCTCTCATCGTCATCGGATCCCCGTGGGTGCGTGACGTCATATATGGTACGATATAAATAGCTGTCAGCAGTTAACACAAGATGCAGATTACGAGGAGCGGTTGTGTTAATTAAACGGTTGATTAAACGAAATCGTTTCGATTATTTTATTCTGTGTACACGTTTACAAATTATGGTAAATGTTACATCCTTTTAATGCTACAATATTTGTTAAAAGCTTTCATCACACTCAATACAATTTATAAACTGGCTCCAGTACACACGTGACTGTTAGGAAAGGACAGTGCATCATAAATTCCACAACAGCATGGCGTAGTTATTGTGAATTTGTTGTAGAAGTGGTTATTGTGGAGAAGTTCAGTAATGAGGCTCTCCGACAAGTATGTAACATGTGAAAGTGTCCGGAAAGACTCATTAACAGCGACTAAAGAGCTTTCGTAACAGATTTTTATCCCGCTAAACAAAGGATGTATGCTAATCGTGAAGCTGATAAGCACTTCAGAAGCAATCCGGTGAATGCAAGTGTTTGTCGGACGCTAATTAGTCAGTAGTCAGTGTACTATGCTAATGGATTAAACAAACTCTATTTATTTGTCTTTTCATTGCCCATGATGTGTGTGTGTGTATGTGTGTGTGTGTGAGTATGTGTGTGTGTATGTTTTGGAATTTTAACGTAGCTATAACAATTTTTCAGTCATGACGCTACAATGTCTGCAGTGTGGCTGTTTGTGGTGAAATCTAGCGCTGGGGCATCATGCCGCAAACATGCAACATCATGTCCCACCCAGTCACACTATCCTTACATCAGGCCGACCAGTCCTAACACTAATCTATTAATGCTGAGCGCCTAGCGAGGTAGCTGAATGTGTCATTTTTATGACTTTGTTATGACTCGGCAGGTGGTTCGAACCCGCGACCTCCCGCATCCCGCACGAAGGCCAAATGAGCGGTCTCGTCCTCCTAGATACGTGATAGTCAGGAAGAAAAGTGAACAGGCGGACAGAGACACATGCATCTCCATGAATGGGCTTATTTACATGCAGACATAAAGAAAAACTGAACTAATCTATAGATTAACAAAAAGGAAAAATAATTGAAAGATTGAATTGCAATACTGAATGGATTTTGTATGTTTTAATTGAAAATTATGACAAAAATCTTGCATTAAGTTCAAAACTGTCACGTTTGCTATTTGATGTTTTGTACATTTTTACATGATAGCGTTATTCAATTTTCACGAATTACGAGGAGCGGTTGTGTTAATTAAACGGTTGATTAAATGAAATCGTTTCGAATATTTAATTGTCCTTAAAGACAATGAAACAAGTTCCATAAAAGAATTTATCACGTTCTTAAATTCAAACTCATTTATTGTTAATGTCCTATAAAAGTCATTTACTTGCAAATCGGCAAATAAAATACTATTTAATATTAATATTTATTGAGATTAGCGCTCTCTCCAGTTTGTAGCTCTTACTTCTTGTGTACCGATTGCACGTCACAGGTTATCATGGCTTGCTCATACACATCGGTGGAAGCTCTCACGTTTTTAGAATTATTAGACATTCTGATGAATTATGGCTAGATTTTGATGCATATGGTATATAAATCAAATCTAAAAGTTCACCCTGTGAATACAACGAATCTTATTTGGGATCTTCCATTACCTAATCATAGAGAAAAAGACGAAGGCAGGGTAAACTTGATCTTACCTCCACGCAAATATGGGAACTTATTCACGGAGATTTTAGTATGAAACTGAAACTTTGCATATCTTTTTATATCTTTTTTTATATCCCACAGGAATGTTTATAGGTTTATAAACTTGTCGTATATACTGATTTACTGATTTGGAAAAACAACCAATATTACTTTACAAAGTTGATGTGATGATACGAGTCAATGGTTAAATCATGACGATTGTGATAATATAAATTAAATTACAATATTTTCTAAATTAAGATTTCATATTCCAAAAAAAAAATAGACAATACACCCCTTCTGACTAATGATCAGAAGGATACGGGTTCAGTTCCTACAATCAAATAAACACATATCTTAGCGTATCTCCAAGGAAGCTAGCACACGTTATTGCCCATGCACTAACAAAAGCTAAAATGCATCAGTCAAAGTTTTATAACTGTGTTTAGACTCTTTGCTGCAGACAAGAACTACAAACTTTTCATGCCTTGAGTTTTATATACTATGTAATGACCTTGACATTAAACCGAGTTACAACCCTTATGGTAACTCATGCTGTGGTCCGCTGTGCTCTTGTGCAACTTAAAATAATGCTGGGAAACTGGGCCTTGGCATATACTTACAAGGTCTTTGATGTTCACTCTCATTTAGTGTATGAAGGTGAGTGGGTGGGTGGATAATCCCACAGCCCTCAGGCCCTCAAAGGCTAATGTGATCTATTAAACCTAATCTCACCTCCACCAAGCCCATAAAAGCTCACGGAATCCATTAAACCTAATCCCACAGCCTACAAACCCAAAAAGTCTCCGGGGATCTATTAAACCTAATCCCACAGCCACCAAGCCCACAAAGGCTCAACTATTAATAGTTGTATTATGGATACATGACTATATTTAAAGGAGAAAGTAACCATCTTACAATAAACAACATCCACGTAATGAATCATTATGCAACAGCGCATACATCTATAATGAAGTCAGGAATCTTTCGAAAACTAACGGACTTCTATAAACATTTAGAGATCCAAAGCATCAAAAACATGGAGGGTGATTTCTGCACTTTCCAAGAAATGTTGATAAGACTAGGGCATTAAAGCAATTCAGCCACATTAAGATTACCAATTTAAAGGAACTAATTAAAGAAAAAAAAACTAATTTATGCATTTTATGAAAACTGGAAAAAAAAACAATACACAATTTTATAAGCGTGACGTTTCTATAGGAGGAGCAGACTTTATAACTAAGAAAGACTTATAAATTGAACCTATTAAAATAATATATATGATTGTAAGTGCATAGAACCCATATATAATAACGTGACAAAGTATAAATACATTGAATTCGTGCACGAAATAGACAAAGAATAAATACATAGAACTCGCACATGAAATAGAGACAAAGTATAAATCCAAAGAACTTGTACATGAGATAGATCCATGGAACTTTTACATGAAATAGAAGCAAAGTATAAATCCACAGAACTTGTACATGAAATAGAGACAAAGTATAAATCCATATAACTTTTACATGAAATAGATCCATCGAACGTTTACATGAAATAGAAGCAAAGTATAAATCCACAGAACTTGTACATGAAAAGAGACAAAGTATAAATCCATATAACTTGTACATGAAATAGATCCATCGAACGTTTACATGAAATAGAAGCAAAGTATAAATCCACAGAACTTGTACATGAAAAGAGACAAAGTATAAATCCATATAACTTGTACATGAAATAGATCCATGGAACTTTTACATGAAATAGAAGCAAATTATAAATCCACAGAACATGTACATGAAAAGAGACAAAGTATAAATTCATAGAACTTGTATATGAAATAAAGACAAATTATAAATCCATAGAACTTGTACATGCAATAGAGACAAATTATAAATCTATAGAACTTGTGCATGAAATAAAAACAAAGTATAAATCCATAGAACTTGTGCATGAAATAGAGATAAAGTTTAAATCCACAGAACTTGTACAGGAAATATATCTATGAAACTTGTACATGAAATAGAAACAAAGTATAAATCCAAAGAACGAGTACATGAAATAAAGACCAAGTCCACAGAATTTGTGCACGAAATAGTGGTAGTGTAAGTGTACACAATGTATACATGAAATAGTGGTGGTGTAAGTGATCAAAATTTGTACATGAAACAGAGAAAAGGTAAAATACATAGAACTTGTACATGTGAAAGGGACAAGGTGTCTGCACATAAAAGCTTTCACATGATATAGAAAAAAGCGAGGACGTTGTTCACGGAAAATAAATAAATTGATCTAAAAGGAAATAAAGAATCTCAGGAAACATATTATGAATATGGAGAAAGGTCTTTCATAGCAGAACGGGGACATCTGAGAAAGAAATAACAAAACTAATTTGTCAAAAGTCTAGAGACAAAGAATCAGCAAGCTAGATCGACACGCAGCTAACAATAATGTGAATCTAAATAGGAAAGAAACAGGAGCAGTTAAAGAATAGTTGAATAAAATATAAAAAAAATATGAAAAAAGAACTGAGTCTAATTTAACTTCATCTTCACTTTGGAGTACAAAATACAATGCTGAATAGTGGATAGATAGATAGATAGATAGATAGATAGATAGATAGATAGATAGATAGATAGATAGATAGATAGATAGATAGATAGATAGATAGATAGATAGATAGATAGATAGATAGATAGATAGATAGATAGATAGATAGATAGATAGATAGATAGATAGATAGATAGATAGATAGATAGATAGATAGATAGATAGATAGATAGATAGATAGATAGATAGATAGATAGATAGATAGATAGATAGATAGATAGATAGATAGATAGATAGATAGATAGATAGATAGATAGACAGACAGACAGACAGACAGACAGACAGACAGACAGACAGACAGATAGATAGATAGATAGATAGATAGATAGATAAATAGATAGATAGATAGATAAATAGATAGATAGATAGATAGATAGATAGATAGATAGATAGATAGACGGACGGAAGGATATATATATATATATATATATATATATATATATATATATATATATATATATATATATATATATATATATATATATATATATATATATATAATTCTATTAAAACCTGTGTATACGTCTAATGCCATTAACTCAATTAAATCAGGCCACAATGCTAGCAAATGCTTTTGCTTTAGGCACAATCTCTCGTTGGACATTTTATGCCATTCTCGACATCTGTCTTCAAATGTCTGCTGATATTATTCAATATGCGACACATTACACGTTCCAGATAAATGTGTATCGAATGCATTACTATCTTTCAGTCAGCTCGATAAAGAGATTTGTAGTCACTCAGCACTGTCCTCGTGATCTTCACATACATTTATTTCCTCCTACAGCTTTTGAAGATGGCAGATGGCTAAACAAATATTAAGAAAATATAAGATATGAAGTGAATGTTTAGTCGGATGGCTAATATATGGAGCTCAATGCCCTTACCCAATAAAAGGACCCCTTCCTGGATCCCTTTTTGTCATACCACAATTTTATATAAAGCATCACGTTTTTTATTTGGCATTAATCTCGAATAATTCGTTCGGACTATTATGGTCTAATTGTAGTGTGCTTCCTGCTTCAACTATGAGAATTCTTGTACTTATTTCAGATCCTCGGTATACTCGTGACACCTTATCTTTGAGAGAGTCCGAACCCTCCCTTTTTCTCTCTATCTTTCCGTCCGATCATGGAAAAGAACATTGCTAAGTGTTTACGAAAAGGATTCATAAAAACATAATAAAGAATCTTTTCGTAAAATGCGTATCAAATATTGTTATTGAGTGTACATGAAATGTTATTGTACCATGCGAATGGAATATTGTTCTAGAAAGCGCATGAAATATTGTCGTAGAGTGCGAATGAGTTTGTGATTTAGATTTTTAACGTAGCTTTAACAATTTTTCAGTCATATCGCTAAGATGTCTGCCGTGTTAAAGTTTATAGTGATGTCTGGTACTGGGGCATCAAGCCGCAGACATGTAGCTTGATGTCCCACCCAGGCACATTATCCTGACACCAGGCCGACCAGTCCTAACACTAACCTCTTAATGCTGAACAACAAGTGAAGCAGCTGTTTGTAAGTTGTTTGGTATGACTCGACCGGGCATTCAGGCTAACACTGTAACTACTAGACCACCGCAGTGGTCCGAAATCAAACAAGCAATCACGAAAATCGAAAAAATCCTTAACACTGAGAGTCATATACAAGTGGAGCATACTTCTAATTTATTACTTTATATACGTACATCGTTTCTTGCCGAAACTCTTGACCATGGCGAACAAAACCTTTCAGTTTAGATGACAAAGTCAGAGTGCTGTCTCTTTTAAGTTTTCAGTTATATTTGATGCGAGCTTAAAAATATTGTAGCATCATTTCATATAAATAATGCGCAAATAAATAAATAAAGCTGAGTATATGGGGGACACACACACACACACACACACACACATATATATATATATATATATATATATATATATATATATATATATATATATATATATATATATATATATATATATATATATATATATATATATATATATATATATATATATATATATATACACACACACACACACACACTATCGGATCCTTTGTTGTTATTAAATTCATTGTGTCAGTTGCCTCTTACGAATAATGGTTATCTTCAGAAAAAAAACAATTCGGTAGTCGGCGAAAGTTAGCATCACCTTGTTTAGGACACCATAAAATTTACGTAATATTGTAATACTAAATTCATTAAGAAAAAAAAAATTGCGATATGCTTAAAAAAACCCAGTCACAATTAGAAAAGATCTTTACAGTAAATCGTATAATGAAATGACGTACGATTGAACAACACAGCCATCGATAAACCACTGCAAGATAACTCGAATGGTTCATTCCATCTCTGTGTAAAGTTGTTGCATGTCGGTTACATGTACGCATGTAACTAAATAATTTATGACGAATCTTTTCGAGGGCTAACTACTACAAATACGAATTTGTATCTATGCGATCTGTCCTAACAATCATGCTCGCAAAAGTATATACAATTATATCTCTCACAAGAATGCGCTAAAAATTACAAAATATTCAAAATAAAATATAAAAATGTAGAAGAAAGTAAATGATTGATTTAATTTTAATCGACGTCTCAAAAGGAAGTTTAACGGCCAAGGGTACCAAGGTTTCCAAAATGATCGTACCTGAAAAACATAAAGAAAAAACATAAAACAACTTTTCATCGGCAGAATATAATAACCTAAAAGTTATAAATACGGATAATAGGAAAATCTGTCTAGCCGATCTCGAAACTCAGCCTAACTCGATAATACGTTGTTTTGATTAAGTAAGTCGTCTCAACATTATTCCATGTAAGATGTTCACGCATAACACGGAGAGAGGACAAACGTGAGTGTTCCTAAGGAAAAGAGTTAAATCTCATTTCTACTGAATTGACATTTTCAGTTCTCTATCGATGAGGTATTGACATATATAGATTTAAAATTTATTTCATCTTTTTGTTGTTTTAGTTCATACACAGAAAAACCTTGTTTTCAACCTTTCTAATAGGAAACCAGTCTCTTATCGCTCGAATAAATCATAAATCTCACCTTTTTCCAATCTAAATAAAGTTTGAAAGAAAGGCAAAAATTTGCTAAAAAATAGTTACCTTACATATACCATTCTTTGACAATATCAAGACCTTTCGTTTCAATGACTTTCAAATATTCGATTAAGAATAAGAAGGTGCCAAGCCTTCACTTAGTCAACAAAATCGATCTTAATTCCGTTTATTGTCTGGAGGGGAGGAACGTTCCTAATGTAGTAATACGACACATTCGATATATATATATATATATATATATATATATATATATATATATATATATATATATATATATATATATATATATATATATATATATATATATATACACACACACATACTTTTCCACGTGAAGAGGTCATTGGGACTTTTAATATCTATCATCGTTATAACAATGAGAACATTGATCGGAAGGAAATAAAACGAGTCATTTGAAAATAAACGACACTAAATGCAAGTACGTTTATAACACTAACATAATCTTTGACAATAATACATTTAATTAGTGTACAATCAAAATATGTTTTAAACAGCCACGCTCACCATTGTAAGGAAAATAGACATCATAATACATGTATATGCTTTATGAGGATTCATTTTTTACGAGAAGTTTAATTCATTGTATCTTAACTAGCACTTGACTGAAGTTACGAGATCTAAACCGGTATTTGTTCGAGTTTATTTGATATAAACCAGTACTTTTCTGAGTTTACCGGATCTAAATTAGTACTTGTCTGAGTTTATTGGATCGAAAGCCAGTACTTGTATGAATTCACAGGAACTACACTAGTTGTTGACTGAATTTACCGGATATAAACTAGTACTTGTCTGAGCTGACCGAACGTAAACTGCACTTGTCTGCGTTAAGTGGATCTAAATTAATATTTGTCATACATCAAATGATCTAAACTAGGACTTGTCTGAATTTACTAGATCCAAACTAGTTCTTTTCTGATAATGGTTATTGGTGAATATACGTTACTTTAAACGCATGTTTCACTCCCCTAAGTTCATATTTTCGCAATATATGCACTTTCATAAGGAATCGACTAATTTGAAAGTGCTTTACAGCTTAAACAAAATATGACAATAATTGCGATTGTTCAATAAAGGTGCACGCAAATAATTGAAACTATACCTATAATCTTTGAAACTGTATAATGTTTTATGTATTGATTGATTCATTGAAATTAGCAACACTTTTCCAAAAAAAAAAACTAGTTTCAAGTTGTATACGACCAGATGCGTATATATATATATATTCGTTAAAAGAATAAGATAGATTAAAAATCTAAGTATGACGTCATCTCGTTTATGTCATGTTTATTTATCACTTAGAAATATATTTAATGACGTCAACAATGGTATTGAATTCATTTTGAATTCAGTTTGATGAAGCAATAAAGCGAAACCGGTCACACATTCTACGTGTTGGTGTTGTTTTTTTTATATATATGTGCGTGTATGTATATATGTATGGTTTTTGTATGTGAATTGTTAACAACGTGTCACAAAAAGAATAAAGAAACAAGCAAATGTGTCAGTTTTAATGAGAGCATGTAGCAATTATTTGTACAAGACATCAACGTTAAAAGAATTATTACTTTTTAGCTAAGAAAGCAATATCCAGATAGTAACATCGTGCAATATTCGTCCAATTAGAACCGTGACTTTAAGTGGCCAACATCGTTGGCTTCCAGTGAGGACAAACATATGTTAAAGTTATACATACGCATGCTTAATGCAGTAGTCTCGGCATTCTGCAGCAACCGGGTCATCAAAGCGTGCGCCGGAAGTAAGGTTGTGGTTCTTAAAGCACTGCCATTCGCACACCATGAATGGTGTGATCAGTTGAGTTTCACAGCTCAGAAATAGGACTGAATGGAATGTAAATTAAATTAAGATTAATATGAATGTGTACCTGCACGTACCCCTCCCTCTCTACCTTAAATTGGCCTATAGTTTGTAGATTTTAGTAACAATTGGATTAGCAAAGCTACAACAATACAAACTCCCCTGAAGCCTCTCAATTCCAATACTGTTTTGTCAATCAAATCTTCGTTATCTTTATTGACGGGATCATCTTGACAACCGTCATTCTTTTGTTTGCTTTCTTTCCTTTCCGTTAGCTATAAAATACTCATATGGCCTATGGTGTCTCAACGCCCAAACTTTTGAAGCTTCACAGAAAACTAGCCAAATTACTCACTAAACTAGTATTATAATCAAGGGATTTTTCTCAAAGACCAATATGATTAATATGGTTTCGGTAATACGGTTATCTTTAATTCAAATATCGCTAAAATGGTACTTCATTCGAAATGAATTCACGCTTGCAATTTAATCTTCGTTGTGATAATGTCACATATCATTCCAGCCATACCGCTTAGTATATACTCTCTTATTTGATGATGGTTTATTTGCTTAATGGTAGTTTCGTTTACCTGTTTATATTTTTATCGGTAGGGTTACATATATCGTTCAAGCTATAACCTATTGTTACAAAATTTAGAGTTTGAAAGAATAGGATTGTTACATTGTTTCTTTATAGACACGCAAAAGATTGCAACATTTGCTCTAGGAAAGAGAAACAGTGAAAATGGAAACGATTCACATCATCTCATAAATTGGTTTTGAAAACTTCTTACTATTGTTTACATCACTGTCAGCATGCACTGTTATAGACATCGATGTAATTAAGTTAACCTGGCTTTTGTTGTTCATTTCTTTTGTTTTCCTCTGTTCTGTTTTGCGTTGTGATGAATATGCGGAAAGATGAAGTTCTGATGCACCAAACACGTACTCACAAAGTCATCTACATAGATTCGCAAAAATCTTAGAAAATCGTCCATTTAAAAGTGTAGAACATGATCATCGATTTCAGGATAAAATTATATATCGTTATAAAGGTGTTTCAAATTACCATTTATATTCTGACTGGAACATTGCCACACAGAAGTGCAAAGGACTTTATCTCTTTCTCTTAAAGGTATGATAAGGATACTGGAAAATCATAATCTTTCACAAAAGCAAGTATGCAGGCAGTCCATTATAGAACTAACACACATTGCCTTATTTTGTGAATCAAATCCGACCAACCCGCATCGCACAACAGGAGAACAATATATTTTTAATTATTTATATATTCGAGCACTGTATGTTGATTTAACTCCTGATAATCTATATAAAGTTTCAATGATGTTCAAACAGTACTTATAGAGAAAGATGGAAAACATACATAAATGCATTTGATGGAAAAAAGACACATATGCCTTCAATGGGACATGGAAGAAAGACACATATGCCTTCAATGGGACATGGAAGAAAGACATATATGCCTTCGATAAGACATGGAAGAAAGACATATATGCCTTAGATGGGACATGGAAAATAGACATATATACCTTCGATGGGACATGGAAGAAAGACATATATGCCTTCGATAAGACATGGAAGAAAGACATATATGCCTTAGATGGAACATGGAAAATAGACATATATACCTTCGATGGGACATGCAAAACATACGCAAATGACTTGGATAGAAAAAAATATTTAAATGCCTTGGATGTAACATGGAAAATAGACATAAAAGCCTTGGATTGTATATGGAATACACACACACACACAAATATATATATATATATATATATATATATATATATATATATATATATATATATATATATATATATAAATATAAATATATATATATATATATATATATATATATATATATATATATATATATATATATATATATATATATATATATATATATATATATATATATATATATATATATGCCTGAGATCGGGAATGGAAAACATCTACAAATGCTACAAATACCTTGGATGGGGCATGGAAAACATATACAAATGCCTTGGATGGGCATGAAAAACATATACAAATGCCTTGGATGGGGCATGGAAAACATAAAAATGCCTTGGATGGGGCATGGAAATAAGACATGGATGACTTGGATGGGACATGGAAATAAGACCTGAATTATTTGGATGGGACATGGAAATAAGACATGAATGACTTAGATGGGGCATGGAAATAAGACATTAATGACTTGGATGGAGCATGGAAATAAGACATGAATGACTTGGATGTGGCATGGAAATAAGACATGAATGACCTGGATGGGACATTGAAATGATACACAAATGTCCTGGATGGGACATGGTAAAATACATAAATGCATTATATATGACATGGAAAATAGACACAGATTACTATGATGGGGAAAAGGAAAACAGACACAATGTCTTAGATGAGACATGATTAACATACGCAAATGACTTGAATGGAACATGGAAAACATATAAATGCCTTAGATGGAACAGGGAAAATAAACATTAATGCATTGGATGGGACATAGAGATCATTCATAAATGCCTTCGATGGGTTATGGAAAATATACATAAATGTCTGGGATGGGACATCGATAATATACATATATGCCTTGCATTGAACATGGAAAATATTCATGAATGCCTGGGATGGGACACAGAAAACATACAAATGCCTTTGAAGTGATATGGAAAACAGACATGGATACCTTTGATGGGACATGGACAAAATATATAAATGCCTTGGATGGAACTTGTAAAGTAGACATAAATGCCTTCGATGGGACATGGAAAATATATATAAAATACTCAAAGACGTTATGTTCAGAACAAAGAAATTCAAATAAAACAGGGAAGCAATTTTTTTTTCGGAATGAATATTTGTGTTGTGAACTTCTGTTTGTGTAAATTTAATTGAAAATATGGTAATAGAAAAAAAAACCTTGGATTTAGATTAATAGATCGATCACAACCATTTCTTTAGTAGTTTGTTATGGTTTCTTGTCAATCGGAAGAATGTTGAATCAATCTGTCTGGATATGAAGACCGATGTAATGAGACATTCAAATAAAGAGCTTAGTTTTATAGCATTTCAAGGACCATGATTAGAGACACTGTCCTGGCACTACTGGTATCTGCACTACTGGTATCTAATCAGATCAGTCCATAGCTATTGATGAAAATGGAAAGTTTGGTATGTACTTACAGAAGACGAGTAAAACCCCCAGACTGAACATTCCTTGTCTCATTTTCCTTGATTGCAATAGACCAGTTGGACTTGTAGTTAACCTTATCTTCAATTTAGGACAAAATATTACATGTATATAAATATGATGGTCACGTGATGGATTTCTTATCTATCTTGCAGTGCCGGATTACACCATGTGGAGGCCCCTTCCTAAATTATCTCCTAATAAGTTAAGATAAAATCAGTTAAATATTATTTTGATCCGTTGTCGCGAGGCCCCGGAAAGGCGTAGGGCCGATAGGCCATTGCATACTCTGCCTATTGGGTACTGCGGCACATCTGTCTTGTTCTCTAGATTATACAGATCAAGGAATGTTCCCACTTTTATATGTCTTATAACTATAACTACACGGATATCCATCCAGAGACTAACACAAACACTCTGAAAACAACCAGTAAATTTCCCTATGTATATATTTGACCCTTTGTCTGTATACAAAATTTAATATGTTCTTAAAAGTCAATTACTTCTCTTAGTAGTCTTGTAATCTGTAAAAATGCATGCTGCTAATATCTACAATTATCACGTATAAAATAAAATATAGTTAGTTTTATGAAAGAGTTGTCTTCATTGATTGTAAGGAATGTACCGAAGCACCAAGAAAAAGTCTGCACAGCTCTTTGTAGTTTGTCATATTCTGTGTGTGTGTGTATATATATATATATATATATATATATATATATATATATATATATATATATATATATATATATATATATATATATATATATATATATATATATATATATAGAGAGAGAGAGAGAGAGAGAGAGAGTGACACTAACGTTATAGGAACTATAAAAGTTCACTACGTTTCTTCCTAGGATTGGTCTTTATCAAGCAACAATAAAAATACACACACAAAGACACGCACGAATTTATGTAAACAATCACACACGTTGACCATTAATAGTTGACAACCTGACAGAAAAGATAACCTATAACAATAGGACAAAAGTTAAGAAACGAACAACGTTACAGCAGAATAAAGTCAATTTAAGGTTAAAATAGGACCACATATACACAAACAAGTGAAGTGAAGAAACCGGTTACACGCGAGAAGGAAGATAACGGTATTATTGCTCATTGGTCAGTGTTTGGCGAATTTGAGTCGTTTATGTGACCTGTGTTAAAGCTGTAGCATTGTTTTCGCTTCAAGTCTTGACGTTATGGATATAATTAGAACACAAGCAAAACAAATATATGCAAAATTTGCATTCCAAGGGAAATAGCTAGAAAGACGTAATGATGATGATGATGATGATGATACTACTACTACTACTACTACTACTACTACTACTACTACTACTACTACTACAAATACTACTACTACTACTACTAACACTACTACTGTTAAAACTATTGGTTATAATAATAGTAATAATAATAATAATAATAATAATAATAATAATAATAATAATAATAATAATAATAATAATAACCGTAACAAGAGTAGCAACAATAACAACAATAATAATACTAATAGTAATAACAAAAATGATTATACTATCACTACTACTACTACTAACTACTACTAACACTACTAAAATTACAACTAGATATAAACTAGGACAGAATAAAGTCATCAACACCAACATAGAAAAAAGTACGATTCCCCAGCAATAAATTGTCGATAACAATTCGTTAATAGATAAGCACATGAAGACAAGATGATACGTGGATAGGAAGATTCAATGTAAAATACTAGCATTAGATGGACCATGGAAAATATAAAAAAAACGCATTAGATGGGCCATGGAAAATAAACAATAATGCCTTGGATGAGATACGGAAAAATAAACATCAATGCATTGGATGGGACATGGAAAATAAACATCATTGCCTTGGATTGGACATGGAACATAAACGTTAATGCCTTGAATTCCATACGGGAAAATAAACATCAATGCCTTGGATTGCACATGGAAAAAAAAAGATCAATGTCTTGGATGGGACATGGAAAATAATTATCAATGCATTGGATTGGACATGTAAAATAAATACAAATGCCTTGGATGAGATATAGAAAATAAACATCAATGTCTTGGATCGGACATGGAAAATAAACATCAAAATGTATTCAATCGGACATGGAAAATAAACATCAATGTCTTGGAACGGACATGGAAAAAAAACGTCAATGCCTTGGATGGGACATGGAAAAAATCATCGATGTCTTGGATTAGACATGCAAAATAAACATCAATGTCTTGGATCGGACATGGAAATTAAACGACAATGCCTTGGATGGGACATGGGAAAAATCATCGATGTCTTGGATCAGACATGCAAAATAAACATCAATGCCTTGGATCAGACATAGAAAATAAACATCAGTGCCTTGGATGGCACATGGAAAAAAAAAACATCAATGCCCTGGATGGGACATGGAAAAAACTCAATGTCTTGGATCAGACATGTAAAATAAACATCAATGTCTTGGATCGGACATGGAAAATAAACATCAATGCCTTGGATCGGACATGCAAAATAAACATCAATGCCTTGGATCGGACATGGAAAATAAACATCATTGCCTTGGATGGAACATGGAAAATAAACATCAATGCCATGGATCGGACATGGAAAATAAACATCAATGCCTTGGATCGGACATGGAAAATAAACATCAATGCCTTGGATCGTACATGGAAAATAAACATCCATGTCTTGGACAAGGAAAAAAACATCAATGTCTTGGATCGGACATGGAAAATAAATATCAGTGTCTTGGACATGGAAAATAAGCATCAATGTCTTGGATCAGATATTGAAAATAAACATCAATGTATTGGACAAGGAAACAAACATCAATGTCTTGGATCGGACATGGATAATAAACATCAGTGTCTTGGACATGGAAAAAAACATCAATGTCTTGGATCGGACATGGAAAATAAACATCAATGTCTTGGATCAGATATGGAAAATAAACATTAATGTCTTGGACAAGGAAACAAACATCAATGTCTTGGATCGGACATGGAAAATAAATATCAGTGTCTTGGACATGGAAAAAAACATCAATTTCTTTGATCAGACATGGAAAATAAAATCAATGTCTTGGATCAGATATGGAAAATAAACACCAATATCTTGGACATGGAAACAAACATCAATGTCTTGGATCGGACATGTAATAAACATCAATGTCTTGGATCGGACATGGAAAAAAACATCAATATCTTAGATCAGATATGGAAAATAAACATCAATGTCTTCGACAAGGAAACAAACATCCATGTCTTGGATCGGACATGGAAAACAAACATCAGTGTGTTGGACATGGAAGAAAACATCAATGTCTTGGATCGGACATGGAAAATAAGCATCAATGTCTTGGATCAGATATGGAAAATAAACACAAACGTCTTGGACATGGAAAAAGACATCAATGTCTTGGATCGGAAATGGAAAATAAACATCAGCGTCTTGGACATGGAAAAAAACATCAATGTCTTGGATCAATTATGGAAAATAAACATCAATGTCTTAGATCAGATATGTAAAATAAACATCAATATCTTCGACAAGGAAACAAACCTCAATGTCTTGGATCTGACATGGAAAATAAACATCAGTGTCTTGGATATGGAGAAGGACATCAATGTCTTGGATCGGGCATGGAAAATAAACATCAATGTCTTGGATCAGATATGGAAAATAAACATCAATATCTTGGACAAGGAAACAAACATCAATGTCTTGGATCGGACATGGAAAGTAAACATCAGTGTCTTGGACATGGAAAAAATAACATCAATATCTTGGATCAGACATGGAAAATAAAAACCAATGTCTTGGATCAGATATGGGAAATAAACATCAATGTCCTCGACAAGGAAACAAATATCAATGTCTTGGAAGGGACATGGAAAATAAATATCAGTGTCTTGGACATGAAAAAAGCATCAATGTCTTGGATCATACATGGAAAATAAGCATCAATGTCTTGGATCAGATATGGAAAATAAACATCAATGTCTTGGACATGGGAAAGGACATCAATGTGTTGGATCGGACATGGAAAATAAACATCAGTGTCTTGGACATGGAAAAACATCAATGTCTTGGATCGGATATGGAAAATAAACATCATTGTCTTTGGAAAATAAACATCATTGTCATTCAAACAAATCAATGACTTTGACAAGGAAACAAACATCAATGTCTTGGATCGGACATGGAAACTAAACAACAGTGTCTTGGACATGGAAAAAACATCAATCTCTTGGATCGGACATGCAAATTAACATCAATGTCTACGATCAGATATGAAACATAAACATCAATGTCTTGGACAAGGACACAAACATCATTGTCTTGGATCTGACATGGAAAATAAACATCATTGTCTAGGACATGGAAAAACACGTCAATGTCTTTGATCGGACATGGAAAATAAACATTAATATCTTTGACCAGATATGGAAAATAAACATCAATATCTTGGAGAAGGAAACAAACATCAATTTCTTGTATCGGACATGAAAAAAAAAACATTATTGTCTTTGACATGGAAAAAAACATCAATGTCTTGGATCAAATATGGAAAATAATCATCAATGTCTTGGACAAGGAAACAAACATCAATGTCTTGGAGAAGAAAACAATACATCAATGTCTTGGAACGGACATGGAAATTAAACATCAGTGTCTTGGACATGGAAAAGGACATCAATATCCTGGATCGAACATGGAAAATAAACATTAATGTCTTGGATCAGATATGGAAAATAAACATCAATGTCTTGGAAAAGGAAACAAACATCAATGTCTTGGATCGGACATGGAAAATAAACATCAGTGTATTGGACATGGAAAAAACATGAATATCCTGTTCGGATATGGAAAAAAACATCAATGTCTTGGATCGGACATGGAAAATAAACATCAATGCATTGGATCGGACATGGAAAATAAACATCAATGCCTTAGATGGGACATGGAAAATGAACATCAATGCCTTGGATAGGACATGAAAAAAAAAACATCAATGCCTTGGATTGGGCATAAAATATAAACATCAATGCCTAGGATCCTACATGAAAAAAAAACATCAATGTCTTGGACAAGGAAACAAACATCAATGTCTTGGATCGGACACGGAATATAAACATCAGTGTCTTGGACATGGAAAAAAACATCAATGTCTTGGATCAGATATGGAAAAGAAACATCAATGTTTTGGACAAGGAAACAAACATCAATGTCTTGGATCGGACATGGAAAATAAACATCAGTGTTTTGGACATGGAAAAAAAAAACATCAATGTCTTGGATCGGACATGGAAAAGAAACATCAATGTCTTGGATCAGATATGGAAAAAACATCAATGTCTTGGACAAGGAAACAAACATCAATGTCTTGGATCGGACATGGAAAATAAACAACAGTGTCTTGGACATGGAAATAAACATCAATGTGTTGGATCGGCATGGAAAATAAATATCAATGTCTTGGATCAGATATGGAAAATAAACATCAATGTCTTGGAAAAGGAAACAAACATAAATGTCTTGGATGGGACATGGTAAATAAAAATCAGTGTATTGGAGAGGGAAAAAACATCAATGTCTTCGATCGGACATGGAAAATAAGCATCAATGTCTTGGATCAGATATGGAAAATAAACATCAATGTTTTGGACATGGATAAAAGACACCAGTGTCTTGGATCGGATATGGAAAATAAACATCAGCGTCTTGGACATGGAAAAAACATCAATGTCTTGGGTCGGACATGGAAAATAAACATCAATGTTTTCGACAAGGAAACAAACATCAATGTCATGGATCGGACATGGAAAATAAAAATCAGTGTCTTGGACATGGAAAAAGATATCAATGTCTTGGATCGGACATTGAAAATAAACATCAGTGTCTTGGATCATATATTGAAAGTAAACATCAATATCTTGGACAAGGAAACAAAAATCAATGTCTTGGATTGGACATGGAAAATAAACATCAGTGTGTTGGACATGGAAGAAAACATCAATGTCTTGGATCGGACATGGAAAAGAAACATCAATGTCTTGGATCAGATATGAAAAATAAATATCAATGTCTTCGACAAGGAAATAAACATCAATGTCTTGGATCGGACATGGAAAATAAACATCATTGTCTTGGACATGGAAAAAAAACATCAATGTCTTGGATCGGATATGGAACATAAGCATCAATGTCTTGGATCAGATATGTAAAATAAACATCATTGTCTTGGACAAGGAAACAAACATCAATGTCTTGGATCGGACATGGAAAATACACATCAGTGTCTTGGACATGGAAAAAAACATCAATGTCTTGGATCGGACATGGAAAATAAACATTAATGTCTTGGATCAGATATGGAAAATAAACATCAATGTCTTGGAAAAGGAAACAAACATCAATGTCTTGGATCGGACATGGAAAATAAACATCAGTGTCTTGGACATGGAAAAACATCAATGTCTTGGATCGGACATGGAAAATAAACATCAATGTCTTGGAGAAGGAAAGAAACATCAATGTCTTGGATCAGACATGGACAATAAACATCAATGTCTTGGACATGAAAAAAACATCAATGTCTTGGATCGGACATGAAAAATAAATATGAATGTGCTGGACAAGGAAAAAAGATCAACGTCTTGGATCGGACATGCTAAATAAATACCAATGTCTTGGAAATGGAAAAAAATATCAATGTCTTGGATCAGATATGGAAAAAAAACATCAATGTCTTGGACAAGTAAACAAACATCAATATCTTGGATCGGATATGAAAAATAAACATCAATGTGTTGGACATGGAAAAAACATCAATGTTTTGGATCAGATATGGAAAATAAACATCAATGACTTGGAGAAGGAAACAACCATCAATGTCTTGGATCGGACATGGAAAATAAACATCAATGTCTTGGACATGGAAAAAACATCAATGTCTTCGATCAGATATGGAAAATAAACAACAATGTCTTGGACAAGGAAACACAGATCAATGTTTTGGATCGGATATGGAAAATAAACATCATTGTCTTGGACAAGGATAGAGACATCAATGTCTTGGATTGAACATGGAAAATAAACATCAATATCTTGGATATGGAAAAAACATCAATGTCTTGGATCGGATATGGAAAATAAACATCAATGTCTTGGACATGGAAAAAACTTCAATGTCTTGGATCGGACATGGAAAATAAACATCAATGTTTTTGGTCAGATATGGAAAATAAACATCAATGTCTTGGACAAGGAAACAAACATCAATATCTTGGATTGGTCATGGAAAGTAAACATCAGTGTCTTGGACATGGAAAAAACATGAATGTCTTGGATACGACATGGAGAATAAACATCGATATCTTGGATTGGATATGGAAAATAAACATCAGTGTCTTGGTTAAGATGCGGAAAATAAACATCAATATCTTGGACATGGATAAAGACATCAATATCTTGGATCGGACATGCAAAACAAAACATCAATGTCTTGGATCGGACATGGAAAACAAACATCAATATCTTGGATGGGACATGGAAAATAAACATCAATGTATTGGGACGGACATGGAAAATTAACATCAATGTCTTGGATCAGACATGGAAAATAAACATCATTGTCTTGGATCAGACATGGAAAATAAACCTCAATGTCTTGGACATGGAGTAAACCCTCAATATCTTGGATCGGATATGGAAAATAAACATCTGTGTCTTGAACATGGAAAAAATCCTCAATGTCTTAGATGGGACATGGAAAATAAACATCAATGCCATGGATGGGGTATGGAAAATAAATATTAATGTCTTGGATCGGACATGGAAAATATATATCAATGCTATAGATCGGACATGGAATATAAACATAAATGCCCTGGATGGGACATGGAAAATGTACCTACACGCCATGGATGGGACATGGTAAACGTATATATATATATATATATATATATATATATATATATATATATATATATATATATATATATATATATATATATATATATATATATATATATATATATGCCTTGGACGGAACATGGAAAATAAATATCATTGTTTTGAATGGGTCATGGTAAACGCATATAAATGCCTTTAATATGACATGGAACATATAAAAAATGCCGTGGACTGCACATGGCAAACATTTATAAAACAAAGGAATAATGCATACATATTCGAACAACTACGGATGTTAACGTAGAAGCTAATGACTCCATGCAAATATGAATGACAAATGAAAAGAAATATGTTTTTCGGAAACCGCCTTTACACGTGTGATTAATTTCATCAAAGAGACGGAAAAGAAATACAGCAGATATAGAGAATCTCAGATGGGTAATGATTTAATTTTGAATTTATGAAACAAGTTGTATAATGTACAGCTTTTGCGAGTCTTGCTGAGGCTGGAAAATATTCAACGAGTATCATAAAGTTAATATTAAATCGTTACCCGTTTGAAATTCTTTTTATCGCATAGTTTTCATTTCAGCAAAAAATATTTAGATAGAAAGAAGAACAAATGATTGTGTTTATTCTGACAGATGGAGTACATTATATTTGTTGAGCATACTGTTTTATAAACTATAAATCAAAGAAAACCTTGCATCCGAATAAACAAAACATTTTATAACTGGAAAATCATTTATCAAAAGAGAATGATCGATATGATGTGATGATGCCACATTATGTGATACGGCACACAGTACAGTAGGCCGACAGTAGAGTATACGTTTACCCTAAAATGTGTCTTTGAGAACTAAACGTTTCATTGTCGCGACCTAACTGTTATATGAAAAAGGATTCCCGGATGCAAAAATTCCCACATTTACTGCAATGCTTTTGTGATACGATATTTGCAGTATTTGATTTGAAACAATAGGCTCTACAGAAGGCAACACATTTATTTTCGTGTAAGATTTACATCCCATTTATGCTACGTAAAGGTGAGGTAATTGGATAAGTTTCTGTCAGTTAGGAGCCCCATTCACGTCCAGATTATTCTGTGAACAGAGGTGAGTTTATTTACGTCTTTAAGTTATCATTTAAACCATTTTTGTATATACAGTGGATTCTATGTTATAGATATACGCCTTCCCCGCTATCCATTTAGTTTTGATCCTTATTGTCGTTCTTCTCTTTTAGTTTTACATCCTTTTTCATATGATTATGCTGTTAAACTTAACATAACAAACCCATGTTGGAGCAACATATCCATATTGAGACAGCAAATATAATATTTTCTCAATTTCCATTTGCGAGTCGAGTTAAAAAATTGTTCTTTAAAATCAAAACATTCCCGAAAGCGGGGTTAATACTTTATCCCGAGTTCCAAGCCAATTAGTAAAAAAAACACCGCACAATAATTTCACGGGATTATTGGGACTAATCCGAATCACAAAGTGATATTTTAAGATGTGGTACTATACAAAATTATGAAACTGCTAATAATATGGAAATAAAAAAACCTATTATGTGATAAACTAAGGAGCTATTCGTTTGCAAACGACTAATATCATGGAATGATGTGCGTCTCAAAACAGTACAAATGATAATGACTTACACCGTATTTGGTAGCTTGATTTTCAATCAATATTTCCAGCAATTATATATCACAATGTAATTTTGGTATACGCAAGTAATGTAATAATACATGCATATTTGATAAACGTTAATGGAAATTAATATGGAGAGTGAAAACTTATATAAATTGTCACGGTTTACCTAGGTGGACAGATGTTTATCCAACTGACACTAATCCGGTGATTGATCTGTGGACAAACGCCGCTAGGAAGAAGCCAAGCGAGACGTAGTCGTCAAAGAGTTCTTTGTGCAGAACAGGGAATCGTAAATTATACCTGGGTGCTAATCCTTTAGTAGGACATCAAAAGAGCCATTTGTAATAAAATGGTAGGCAACTTATATTGACAGTTCCGCTGATTTACAACTCGGGAATGGTTAGTCCACCGCATCCAATCAGAATTATGCTAGTGAATGGGCATACCCTTAAGTTTCGAGGATATCAAACTGACTCCATCCCATAATTATTTAGTAGACCAAGGCAGATTACTAGGTGATTGAACAATTAAGGCTACTCCGAGATACGCACTCGTAAATTTGGCGTGAATCGCAGGGAAAAGATTGCGAACAAAAAGAAAGCTTCAAGAAGATATATATTCGTTTGATTTTTGACTCACACATTGCAACACCGTAACTGTAAGTACTAATATTATGTTTACGCAATTACAAATAGTATTGTTAAAATGAAGAATTATTTTGTAGAGTTTCGTTTGTGTACTTATTTGAGATTTGTATTGGAGTTAGGAAATGATTGATGTAAGCAATATTATGAATGTATGTTTGAATATTTTCAGAGCATAGATAGTTGCATATTTATATATTTGTATGATTTGTGATGCAAAATAGATGTGTTGGTTATTATGTACTAATGTGAACCAATTATCGTTGCCTGTATACGAGTAATTGATATCGTGCTTTATGATGTGTTATTATGTTATGATTTTACATTGTGATTACCATTCATGAATGTATGAGTATTTCGGTGGGAATGGATGCGTGTCCCATGACATTTGATAGTCTTATCTGATGATAAGTTTTCTGGGTAGTGTGAGAGTATGTGCCAAGCAAAATAGTACACCCTCCTTGTGTTTTACGGGAAGCTTTCCGGGTGGGACAATTTCAGTTAGAAGGAGAGTCCCGAGAGTCTGAGAGAGAAGACTGAAGTAAGACTGTCGGTACAGTCAGGGTCGACGGATTGGAATCGACGGTTCGACGAAGAAGTCGACGGAAAGGGAAGTGGAGGTGGAGAGGAAATTCGAAGGGGCAAAGGAGGAGTAGAAGTGGAGAGGAAATTTGAAGGAGTAAAGGAGGAGTGCAGGAGAAATTTAGAGAGACAGATGAGTAGAACCAGGGACAGGGCGAAACTCTCACACTGATTCCGATGATGAAATAGGCACAAAAGGGTCGAGCGATTGAGAAGATCGCATGATGAAATTTTATTATTAATTAAATTGTTTTAATTAATTCCACCCCTTTGAACTTTTGTATTTAACTGTTTAATTTCACCCTTTAGTACTTTTGGATTTAACAGTCGGCATTGCAGACTGAAGGCTCAGAACCATATTCACCTACTTAACTTCTGAACCATAATTGAGCCTGGGTGGGTGCCATACCTAAATGAATATTGGAAGCACCCCACCCCATTTTCTTATAACCAAAACCATACACAGGTATACAAATAATTAATTAAAACTTGTAACAGTCAAAGTTATAAATACATCCCCCGTAACACTGGGCGCTCGCTCCGGGATTTGAATTAGACTTAAAGTATTATTTATTAGAAAGTAGTAGGGAAAGTTGTGAGATTTTCTATCCTGTTATTTTAATTCCATGATTTTGAAATTGTGTATGTTATATTTTGATATTTGCATGTGTGGTATATTACATTTACTTGCAGTAATTGTGAGGTAAATATCGAGCGAAATATCTTACCCGACCGAAAATAGTCCTTCTCAACAGGTAAGTATTTGTTTTTTGAGTCGATACAGGGTATTGGTATAATCATAAAATGACTACGGAAAGGCAGATGGTTAAAGAGTATCGCGCCATGGGCAAGGACGATCTAGGTTACGAGGGAGATCGTCTGGCAAAATCAATGTATTGGATCGCACATGGAAGATAAACATCAATGCATTGGATTTGACATGGAAAATAAACATCAATTTATTTGATCGCTTATAGAAAATAAACATTAATGCCTTGGATTGGACATGGAAAATAAACATCAATGTCTTGGATCAGACATGGAAAATAAACATCAATGTCTTGGACATGGAAAAAACCTTCAATGTCTTAGATCGGACATGGACAATAAAATCAAAATCTTGGATATTGAGTTGAGACTCAAAGAATGGAAGGCCGAAAAAGCAGCTGAAAGAGAGAAAGAGCTGGAGTTGGCCAGGATATCAGCGGACAGAGGTCCAGAAAGAGCTGGAACTGGCCAGGCTAGCCCACGCTCTCGAAATGGAAAAGTTAAGGGTATGAGCGAGATCAGCCGATAGGAACGACTCCAGTACGAATTCTGGAGTGAGCGTACGACCGATTGTCGACCAAGGAATGGTACAGATACGTATGCCACGTCTCAACAACAAGGAAGAGTCCATTGACAAATTCCTTGTGCAATTTCAGAAACTCGTGTGCGTTCATAAAATTCCCGAGGAAAATTGGGCGATTAATGTCTCAGTATTTTTGCAAGGCGCCGCTCGCGATGTTTACCTTTAGTTATCCGCAGACGAGGCCGACGACTATAATGCACTGAAGAAGGCCCTTCTTTGCCATTATCGTTTAACCGCCGAAACGTACCGTAAACTTTTTCGGGAGTCGACGAAGAAGGTAACGGAAACTCATTCTCAATTCCACACTCGTGTTCGAGTGTTATTTGAGAAGTGGATGAAGATGGCGGAAGTTGATGACGGGTTACGCGAGGTCATGCTCAAGGAGCATGTCCTGAGTACTTACCGTCGCGATTTGACAGTCTTCCTAGCGGAAAGAGAGCATAGGACTCTCGAAGAGATCGCTAGTATGGCGGAGAGATGCGATCAGGCGCACTCTAAGAGTGGGAGTTCCGGGGGTACTGACCGACCCCGACCCACTGAGTCTCGTCTGGTGGTTGAGGGAGAACCGACTGTCCGTAACCGTCAGGGCGACGGGAAGGTCGGAGGTGGATCTACAGGTAAGGATGCCACCCACAGACCTGGACAGGCCTCAACTACGGGTCTTGCAGGACGACGAGGGCTGCCATTCTGTTACAACTGCAAGCGCCCGGAGCATTTTGCAAGGGACTGTCCAAAGGGCAGGCAGATCCAAGTGAATGCCGTTGCTCGAAAGAAGTGCGAGACGGAGGCCAGCTGTACCCCAGCGAACCTCCCGTCTGCAACTATCAACGGAGAATGTGCCTTTCTCTTGTACGACACGCGATGTAGCGTTCCCGCCCTTGTCGAAAAGAAATACGTGAAGCCTGAGGACTACACAGGGGAGGAAATCGAGGTTCAGTACGCGAACAGTGCGCGTGACTCGTTACCAGTAGCTGTCATTGACCTTGATTCAACATACGTGAAGGGAGAAATTGAGGCTGCCTGCGTGGATGGGCTATCACATGACGTCATACTGGGATGTCGATACGTGTTGCCGCAACCGAACCCTGAAACCTGTACACCGAAGCCGGTGAGTGCGGTAGAAACCAGGACCCAGAGTCGTCAGACGATACCGAAGCCGTTGCAAGTTATGTCAACACCAGTCAGTAACGTACTTCCGGCCGAGATGAGAAAGCTTCAGCAGGAAGACGCCACTCTAGCGCAGTTGCATAAACACGCTACCGACGGAACGGAGAAAGAAACTCCGAATGGCACGGTGAAGGGAATCTTGTTTCGCCACGTCAGGAAGGGGAACGAACTCTTCAAGCATGTGGTAGTGCCCAAAGAGAAGCGAGTTGAAGTGTTGAAACTCGCTCATGAGAGTCTCATGGGAGGACACATGGGAATTGCCAAGACGCGTGACCGTCTTGTCAAAGAATTCTACTGGCCAGGGGTCCAGGGAGACGTTAAGCGGTTCTGACTGTCCTGCGACAAGGGTCAGAGAATGGCACCAAAAACGGATCATCGACCCGTCCCTTTGGGGAGTACACCCATTATCGATGAACCATATTCACCTGCTTAACTTCTGAACCATAATCGAGCCTGGGTGGGTGCCATACCTAAATAAATATTGGAAGCACCCCACCCCATTTTCTTATAACCAAAACCATACAAAGGTATAAAAAAATTAATTAAACCTTGTAACACTCCAGGGTATAAGTAAAACCTATCGTAACATAAATGCTTATCAATGTGGTCTTTAATTTTCTGCACGACTGTACTGAATAATGTCTACATACCCAGGCTCCATTTCTAACGACATTGATATTTGTTCAATTAATAATACTGTTTCTAATGACATTTATAGTTGTTCAATTCATAACACAGTTTCTAATGACACATATATTTGTTTAATTCATAAGACTGTTTATATTGATTTTGATATCTGTCTAATTCATAACACTGTTTCTAATAACATTGATATTTGTTCAATTCACTACTGTTTCTAATGGCATTGATATTTGGTTAATTCATAAGACTGTTTCTATTAACATTGATATTTGTTAAATTCTTAACTCTGTTCCTAATGACAATGATATTTGTTGAATTCATAACACAGTTTCTAATGACATTGATATTTGTTTAATTTATAACACTGTTTCTAATCACATTGATATTTGTTTAATTCATAAGACTGTTTCTATTAACTTTTATATTTGTTTAATTCAGAACAATGTTTCTAATAACATTGATATTTTTTAATTCATAACTCTGTTTCTGAAGACATTGCTATTTAATTCAGAACACTGTTTCTAATGACAATGATATTTATTTAATTCATAACACTGTCTCTAATGACCTTGCTATTTGTTTAATTCGGATTACAGTTTCTTATGACATTGATATTTGTATAATTCATAAGACTGTTTCTAGTGACATTGATATTTGCTTAATCCATAACACTCTTTTTAATGACATTAATATTTGTTTGATTCTTATCACTGTTTATAATGACACTGATATTTGTTTAATTCATAGCACTGTTTCTGATGACTTTGACATTTCCTTAGTTCATAAGAATGTAATGATATTGATATTTGTTCAATTGATAACACTGTTTCTAATGACATTGATAATTGTTTTATTCAGAACACTGTTTCTAAAGACATTGATATTTGTTTAATTTATAAGACTGATCATAGTGACAATGATATTTGTTTAATTCATAAGACTGTTTCTAATGACATTTATATTTGTTTAATTCATATCGCTGTTTTTAATGACAGTGATATTGTTTAATTCATAGGATTGATTCCATTGACTTTGATATTTGTTTAATTCAGAACACTGTTTCTAATAACATTGATATTTTGTAATTCATAACACTGTTTCTGATGACATTGCTATTTAATTCAGAACACTGTTTTTAATGACACTGATATTTGTTTAATTCATATCACTGTTTCTAATGACATTGATATTTGTTTAATTCATAACACTGTTTCTGATGATATTTGTATTTATTTAATTCATCAGACTGTAATGACATTGATATTTGTTCAATTAATAACACTGCTTCTAATAACATTGATATTTGTTTAATTCAGAACACTGTTTCTAATAGTATTGATATATTTTAATTCATAACGCTGTTGCTAATGACAATGATATTTAATTAAGAACTGTTTCTAATGATATTGATATTTGTTTAATTCATATCACTGTTTCTAATTTCGTTGAGATTTGTTCAGTTCATAACACAGTTTCTAATGACATTGATATTTGTTTAATTCATAACATTGTTTCTAATGACAATAATAGTTGTTTAATTAATAAGACTTTCTATTGACTCTGATATTTTTTGATTCATAACACTGTATCTAATGACGTTGCTACTTAATTCAGAACACTGTTTCTAATGACACTGATATATGTTCAATTCATCACATTGTTTCTAATGGCATTGATATTTGTTCAATTCATATTACTGTTTCTAATCATATTGATATTGGTTATAGCAGTATGGGGTTAATATTGCATAAAAGAGAAGAGCATTCAACTATTCTCCATTGCTACAGATATCTGTTTGAAAATAACTATCCGTACGATCTATATAACACATCTTGGTTTCTAAAGACCTCTTCTAATGAACACATTTGTAAACAATGCTAAAATTTGGAAAAGATGTGCTATATAGAAGATGAGACAAACAAGGCATGTTCAATATCATACATTATTCATTTATCATATATCTTTCAAGAATTAGTGAAAGGACTGAGACATTACAAGAATTTTAAAATTTCTGCTATACCTCTAGTTATAGAGAAGTAAAATCTGTCTCCTAATGAATCTTCTATTAATTTTGGCGAGGGTGGGGATTTTTAATTCTCCTTCAAACCAGAAATGGTTTTGCCTATTACCTGATTATAATTAATAGTTTTCGAAAAGATGTAATCAAATTAATTAATTTATATCCATAAATCAGAGTGAAACCCATAACAACAACAACAATTCACTAGTCTGAGGTATCTTTAAGGTTGAAAGATCGGCACATTTACATAAGCGATACACTAAATTCGTCATTTATCCATTTTATGAAGCCCCGCTAATGTATGCATTCTGAAGATTAAGCAAAATCCAGAAGAACAAGAATCAGAAGAACTCTAACAAACATACTTTTATATTTGTAATAGCTTTCTAGTATAATCACTTATATATATATATATATATATATATATATATATATATATATATATATATATATATATATATATATATATATAAATATATATATATATATATATGTGTGGGGTTGTGTGTGTGTTCAGGATGATTACATCTGTCCTGTTAGCATTTTTAACCCATGTGTTTATTGTCCAAATGTGTTCATATATATATATATATATATATATATATATATATATATATATATATATATATATATATATATATATATATATATAAAGGTAAGTAGGACATTCGTGTGCTCAAATTCACTTTCTGCAATAACAGTATTAATTTCTGAAGTTGGCGATGCCTACAAGGTTGTGTGACTAGCATCTAGGGAATTTAACCCAGTGCTCTTCCTATCAATCAAAGACCTGGTAGATCTGTTGACAGTCATGACTTAGACTTGCTGCATTGTGTCTCTGTGTATTAGACAGTGATTGGTTGATTTGAAATTTGAAACACGGGGTGATACTGTCGCGTGACCTAAATGACGTGATATAAAAAGGTGCCTGTGCTTTACCAAGATGCATCCGTTTAGGATATGATTGCATCTTCTAGTGAGCTGCTAGGTAAGATTTGCCTTTATTAGTTAACCTTTCTGGATGATTACATCTGTTTCTTTTTCCACAAACGCTTGATTATCAACTGTATGTGTAGATGGAACTATAATTTTATCATGAAACCTTTACCTGTCTTAATTGTAACAGAGAAATATCCTTTCGTGTAATGCTTATCATTGCTAAGTTTCTTTCACAAATAAATATTTGTAGCTTTACTGTTTTTCTTATTTTGTCAAATGTAAAGATCTCTGCATTATTTAAAAGATTTAAAGATTTATTTCATTGTAAATCTGATCATTATTTATGCATAAATTTAACAGTAGTGTACATACAACTTATGTCAAAGCTAGACTTTTTCTAAATTTATGGTGTGCTATATCTAAAACAATTATGCAGTCACAAAAATATTAGTGTAAACCTTTTGCATTTATTTTCGTATTTGTTTACTAATACATTTGTTGTTGCTTTTCAGTAGTAATAGTGGTAGTAGTGGTAGTAGTGGTAGTAGTAGTAGTAGTAGTAGTAGTAGTAGTAGTAGTAGTAGTAGTAGAAGAAGTTAGACAGTATATATCACATGTAATGAACAGAATGGAGCAAATTTGTCTTACCAAATTCCACTGGTGGCCGGTTGTTCTAAAGTACTCGCCTTTACATATGACTGCAATTGCACCTGTGTCAGCGATGGTTCTTACCAAGTTTTTCTCGGGTTCTTCCTCCAGCATTTATATTGACCGCCATATAAAGTTGATCTTTCGATGAGAAATGGCGATAAACAACAAAGATAAAATACTCAACTAGACTTTATCGTTTACAATAAGATAAACTGTAGAAAGCATAACAAAATGATCGTTTATTCTTTGAAAAGTAAAAACATTAGGAATTAAAACCAGACAGTGATGAAATATTCCTTGTGTAATCCTGGGTAAGTAAAAAGAGTGCGTTAAGATAGGATCAATGTAAACTGCTTGCAAATATGCAGTTTAAAGGGACGTAACCTGCATTAACCGGACGTATTCAATAATTCTTGCGAATTACTTACCCGTATCTAGTTTCCTCTAAAAAAAACCTCGTTAAGTTATTAAACAGAGTTAACGTTTCTCCTGACAGTTTCTTTTGGTGAAGGGATGGGTCGGCGTTGGTGAATTTTCATCTGACGATAATTTATTCTAGAAAATGAGAATAATAACCAATGGTTTTTTTTGGAACGCATTCTTTTTAAATTCAGATGATAATATGTAGGCTAATTCACGGTATAATTTAAAGTATTGACGCTGAAACAGTGCTAATTTGTAACAGTCCACGGCTGTTTTGAATGTTTCCTCTGACAATGTGTTTCTAACAAGCCGTATGGGCCCCACGCACAATTGACGTCATTAGAAGAAATTGCTCTGCTTCTCATTACCCATCAGCGATCACGATTTTGAGATATCTACATCTCTTGTGGACTTACAAGTAGACCAAATTGACTATTAATTTTAAGAACATGTTGAGTTTTTGACCTCCTGTGCTAGTCAAACTGTCAAATGTACTCACCAAACAAATTAAGCCTGTTTTCTAATTATTTTGAAATTTAAAGAAATAAATAGTTTGTTTTTTTCACACGCGAATGTATTACTGTGCTTTCACCAATAACAGGTGTGTTCTCATTCAACATTCGTCCCTTAAAAGCAATGACTACATTAATGAGTTTGATAGAGGAAATATGCACGTGTCGCCTGAATTGTTGCGACTTGAAACTACCATTGTTTCAAACGAACATGCCTTCTGAAAATAAATCATCCAGTGCAGCGATACATGTTGCTATCAATGAGCTTGCAGCGCCTTATATTAAAATCAAATAAATTTCGAAAGTGTATTGCATGTGATAAACAAATATATAGATTGATAGATCACTGAGTCAGTAAAACAACAAATAAACAAGAAAAAAAGCATACAAACATTAAAATAACCAATTCATTTATACTGAAAAACTGAAGCGCAATGTTATTGAAGATAGAGCCTGTTTACATGTATGGTAGCTTGTTGAAAATAGTTGGAACAATTCGTATAAACATTACCACCACAACTGGAAGCAACGTAACTCAGATGAGTACTAACGATGATCAGCCTCCAATACAAACTGAGCACCGTTTATGGTGCAAGCAAACAAATCTCACACGATCAAATATGTACTAACTTAGCAAAAGATATCCGATCTAAACATAATTTTTAAGAGCCATAAATTTAATGTGGAAGGCCCAATCCTCGTCAATAATCGCTATAACAACTTATACACTAAATAGGTGTCGTTGTCATGTTGTTGTCAGTTAGAGATTAAGTATTACAGAATATGCGTGTTCAACAGCTTGGAAACGTTCATTTTAGAGATCTCCATAAGCAGGTACTCACCATTAAACATAAATCATTGTAATTTTACATTTTCTTGACCACTGTGATCTTTCAATTCGGCACATTCCCAAACCTGCATCTGCATGGTAGAACCAAGGCCCAGAACGGTGTCTGGCATACAAAGATAAAATTGCGCTTGCACTATTATGAAATTATCTATTCCATTCTATGTACAGGAACACGTAACCTGAAAAAAATGAACATGCTGGCTTTCATCGTGCCGCTAATGGCCTTAATTGTAATAGGACATGTGACTGCCACTAACTTTGGTCTTGGTAGCAACTATTTTCCTAGCTTGAGTGGTGGTTGGGGCGGTGGATACAGCTTTGCGAGCGGCTTTGGCGGGTTTATGTTTCCCAGCAGTTATGGATATTTACCCAAAGGCGTTCAAAACCCCTTCCCTGTCTCCTTCGAAGGCGGATACGGAGGTAATGATGATTTGTAACACTCTTTGTTTCTCTAGCTATCAATCTTTAAGACTTCTCTTTCTTTCTTTATTCTCTTTAATCGCATAAGTATCGGTTGCACTTTATATTTGTCTACATTGAATCCGTATTAGTCGATCTACGTTTCCCGCTGTAGGAGTAACTCTCTCTCTCTCTCTCTCTCTCTCTCTCTCTCTCTCTCTCTCTCTCTCTCTCTCTCTCTCTCTCTCTCTCTCTCTCTCTCTCTCTCTCTCTCTCCCTCCCTCCCTCTCCCTCCCTCCCCCCCCCCCCCTCTCTCTCTCTCTCTCTCTCTCTCTCTCTCTCTCTCTCTCTCTCTCTCTCTCTCTCTCTCTCTCTCTCTCTCTCTCTCTCTCATGAGTGCGGTTATAGATGCGTAATTTAATGTGATTTTTCTATCCTGGCCAGCAACTCTCTTGTACAGGTGACCATAGTATTGATAAACAAATATTTGACATACGATATTATTGATAAACAAGTATTGGACGTTGGTACCAAACCCTTGTTAATAAATCTCAGTTGAAATATAGGGGAGTGTTTATGTGCGTGCGTGCGTGCATGGGAAAGTTTGGTAATGTGCTTTCTTCGGGGATACAGTAAGATAGCCATTACATGCTTATTCAGTGGTTAAAATCGAACACGTTGTTTTATGAGGAATCAAAAATTTTACACGCTTAGCCAACGCTGATCATTAACATTTGGAGTTCTATTTATTTTTCAGTTGTTGTCTTAGTTTTCCTCCTTGTTCTATTCAGCCTGATAAGGATGTATTATATTCCATCCATTTCAGAAAATAATGTAATCTTGTAAGTACTATAATTTGCTTTTGAATAGTTTTAATTATACTTAATATGGTTCCAATTACGTTATATTTATTTTTCAGTAGCTGTCTTGGTTATCATCCTTGTTCTATTCAGACTAATAAGGATGTATAATATGCTCAACACTTCAAAAAGTGATGCAATCATGTAAGTACTACAATTCGCTTTACAATGATTTTAATTAAACTTATTATGGTTCTAATTACGTTTTGATGGTTCTAATTGTGCTATTTATATTTCTAATTATGTTTGTTATGGCTCTTAATAATAAACTTAATATATTTTATCACTCTTTTTATACGCATTTGGGTCATCTGTTCCGTCTAAACATCCCCCAGATCATTCTGGTAAATAGGGTAACCTTTCAAATTGACTGTAAGGCCCTAGCCTTGCTTTGATTTCATATCAGTTTCATGGATTTGTAATAGTTTTACATTGTGCCAGTTTTGGGAATCTCTTTGAGAGTAACGCAAAAAAAGGTATATTGTAAAATTATTGTCTAAAATAGCAAATCAAGTTAACACAGAAGTAAGATCGCCTTCTTGAAAGGATTTTGTTTTATTGTAGTCTTCAATGTGGCATTCGACATCTTATGTATAAACGATCTGTTTCTTACTATGTACTCCAAATTTGCATTCCAGCCGGCAATATACACTGTACCTTACAGTAATTGTAACAACAATGATACTGGGATTAAAAGGAAGGCGTTTAAACAGCTATCGATGCATGAAAGCGTACGAAGAGCTATAAATGTAGAGTGATTACTACCAATTGTGTATCTGTATTTGATGTGTACTTAATGTGTGGTGTAGTAATACATTTTGTTCAGTGCGAACTCACAAACATTTCACGTTCAAAATAAATTGCTTTAAAAAAAGAAGTATTTATTTCCCATTAGTATTAATAAATTTTAATGGATAGACATCAAAATTTAAATTTTAATACATAAATGTTTTGTTTCATTTGCGCAATATATATTTTATATTATTTATTTTTCAGATTCGGTTAAAGCAGAAACGACAATTTCTGAATTTTTCATTTTTGTACATACTTCAGTGACCACATGCTGTAACTAAACAGACATGAAACATGTTCTTTTTGATCCCTTAACCAAATAAAGAAAGGGGAGTTCAAAATACGTTTGTCTCATTTTCATTTATTCTGGTTCAGTTTTCTTTTTTCTTTTGATTCTTTTTTTACCTGGAAATTTATGAATATGATACGTATAACTTTCATCTACAACCATACAGACAATTTTGTATTTCTTCATTTAAGCTTCTGTTACGGTGAAGTAACAATCTGTTTGTCATTACAATTTAGAGAATCTTCAATGCTAGTATTTTAGAAACAGAAGTCCAACAGAATTTGATTGTGGTTTTAGCGAATTCAACAGTGAAAAAAGTATAATGTTTAAGTGATTTAAAATATCTATCTAAAAGCTCGGATGCTGCTAAGTAAGACATAAATACATATTGGTCCATTTGACCAACACAGGGAATTGTTTTTTAAATCTTACATAACACAAATTATCCCAGACAAATAGGGTTGCACGAATATATCCATAGTCGGAAAGGTAATTAGAACATATCCAATAGTCCATCAGATCATCGGTTAGTACTACATTCAATACGTCATTTGGAGCTTACGCTATGATGGCAACATTCAGAACTGCATCTTCCAGAACCTGGCGAATTTGCATCTTTGGGTTACATTAGTTTGGCAGCGCAAAATTTAAGGAAAATCAGTTCATTTGCTAAATTGACTAAGATTGTATTGGGGCTTATACACACACAACACATACTCACACATACAAATACACACACACACACACACACACACACACACACACATATATATATATATATATATATATATATATATATATATATATATATATATATATATATATATATATATATATATATATATATATATATATATATATATATATATATATATATATATGTCTAAGGGGCCCGACAGCGTATGCACCCTGAAGATAAAGTAAAATCCAGAAGAACTCTAACGAACATAATGTTTAATAGTTTTCTAGTATATGTATGTATGTATATATATATAATATATATATATATATATATATATATATATATATATATATATATATATATATATATATATATATATATATATAAGAAAAGAATATTTTATTTCAGACTGCATAGTCGTTACATCTAAATTAAAATACGGATATAGAGTAAAACATTGTAAACATAAAAGAACACACACACACACACATATATATATAGATATATATATATATATATATATATATATATATATATATATATATATATATATATATATATATATATATATATATATATATATATATATATATATATCATATGTACAAGGATTTAGATACATTTACAACAATTATTTGCGCCATGCATTGTTAAAAATGAGATTACGTGACATATTTAAAAAGTAATTGGTTCCATCTACTAACAATGTAAGAATTTGAATGAATGTCATATTTCTAAAGTGATTTCAATATATAGTTCTCACTTATTATCGTTGAATATAATACTTTCTCATTACTTCCTCAATACTGAATATATTATAATTTTCAAACATGTTCGTAGCACTGTTCCATCTAGGAAGACATAATAGAAAACGAAGACTATTATTATAACCAATTACTAGTTTTCTTTTCACATTTTCACTAAAGTTTGTCCACAGTGGAGCACAATACATAGTGCAGCAATAAGATTTGAATAATCTAATTTTGATACTCAATGAACAAGGCTTAAATTTGCGTAGAAACTTGTTTGTTCGAGTACACAATTATCGATAATGTCTCATCATATTTTCATTATCTGACTGATTGGATTTTAAAATATGGCCCAAATACATATAACTGTCAACATACGTAACAGCATTGCCGTTAAGATGTACAGAGGGAGGTGATGATAATTTAAAAGAAGTTGGCTGAAAAACCATGCATACTCATTTTTATGTAAAATAGATGATATCATTCTCTAATGAATATTGTTCACATATCTTCAATAATTTTCTTAAACCTGCGACAGACATATCATCAGCAAAGCTAAAATTGTTAAGAAACAGCCCATTTGGTGGCAGTCGTAACCCTACGTTACCATGGCCCAATATACGATTTAACTCGTCAATGTAAATATTAAATAACATAGGGGAAAGAATACCTCCCTGCCTCACCCTATTGGTTACATGGAAAGCGCTGGATATTACACTTTCCCATCGCACGTAATACAACTGTTTGCCATATCAGTTGACTAAAGTATGAACAATGTATACAGGAATTTTAATTTCCAACAACTTTTTAAAGAGTATCCAAAGATTGACCCTATCAAATGCCTTACTAGCGTCTAAAAAGCATGCAAATACTGGGCTGCCATGTTCCACATAATAGCTAACGATTTCCTTAAATGCATAAAGATATAAATCTGTAGAATGCTGCTTTTTAAATCCAAACTGATTATCGGAGATTAAGACTTCGCATCTTTGTAGTATGACGCAGTCGAATAGTTTTGAGATAATAGTCGTAAGATCTATAAGTCTGTAGTTACTTTTGTCCACTAGATTACCAATTTAGCTTTCTAGTAGCGGTATAATTGTAACTTTTGTGAAATCATCTGGTACAAATTTATGCACAAACATACAATTAAATAAAACCATTAATAGCCCATTAAGTCTAGTATCTGACTATTTAAAATGTTCCACATATAAAACATCTGATCCTGGACATTTACCACCTTTTCGTCTTGCTTTTGCATTTTGGATCTCAGATAATGTGATTACCTCAATATGAGCAGAATGGGTATTCAATGCTGAAATAACACGCTTCTTATTCGATTGGTTTTTGACACTATTGAGTAAGTTTTGAAAATGATTTTTCCACATGTTGCATATATTATTTTGACCATGGTACTCATCAATGCAGATTGTTAGCTTATTGGAAGTTGTCGTAATACTTTGTTTAACTTGCTTTCAGAATTCACGTTGGTCGATATTTTCAAATTTTTGTGCTAGTGAGTCTGCTGTATGCTTACTTCGTCATTCTTGCATGACCTAAGAGCATACTTAAATTGTGCTCTTGTTTGGCACATTCGGTTACTTAATTGTCCATGACGAGGGTTACCGTTATCACGCCACATTAAGTAAGCATTTCGTGCAAAGTCGTGTAATTCTTTGACACAGTCATTCCAGCCTGGTATAACCCGGTGGCCACGTTTGGATTTTCTAGTCAATTTATTACTGGAATTCGATAGAGCTTTTACTACATCAGCGTATAGCTCATTTATCTGTTCCATATGTACCTGATTAGTGCATCCATGGTCATTACAGATGGCAACACTACCTGGGATCTCAATCTTATTTAATAAACGTGCAGATGTCTAAGTTTAATTCAGTTTTTCGTCCGAAGTAAGGTCTGATTAATTAATGTTCTATTTCAAGTTTGAGAGTTCATTGTGGCAAGGATCCAATCGAGGAAGTAAATCAGTCTTGATAGTCATTAAAATGGGGCGATGGTCGGACCCTACTAGGGTGTATATTATTCTCATATCACTTATAGCAGAATGAGCATGTTGTGTAGAGACGCAATGATCCAACCAAGACACTATAGTATGTTAATCACTGATATAAGTAAAACCTTTTGTGTTGTCAAGTATTAGTTTTACGTCCGATATGATATAACCATATTCATCACAGAATAGGCGAAGTTCATCCCCAAAGGGAGTGGATTTGAGCGTATTAGCATTCCAATCTCCAACTACATAAACATTTATTGTATTAGCATTTTCTACAATATAATTAATTTTGCCCAAATAATCTACAAATTCCCCAAAATGTTCCGCTAGATCACATGGTAAATAGATATTGACAAAAAGCAGGAACGAGTCCCTTGTATTGATAGTAATACCTATTAATCTTGGATCATCGAAGTGTTGGACTTGTATAATACTTGCAAGAGTTTTACGGTATAGTACCCCGACACCTCAGTAAGGTCTGCCTGTATGAATTTCTTTAAAAGATTCTATCGGCTATACCCCTGATCCATAGAACTCGTCATGTACGGAGGAGAGGCAGTCTAACTCACTGTCGAGAAGCCACAATTCTTGTAAGAAGCAAATATCGGAAATATCACATAAAGTTCTTACATTTTGTATATTTCTTGTTAAAGAACGACAGTTGTTAAAAGAAATGCGTAAAGTGTCCATTATGTATGTTTGAGTCTAAATTGTGGATATCAACTCCGACTTTGATAGTAATCTCTAACTAATGCACTTCTTGGCCACGCATCTACGTTCATCATCGCATTTTGCGTAGGGTTATCACATATGATTTTGAAGCTGGCATATG
This sequence comes from Potamilus streckersoni, assembly GCA_016746295.1. Lineage (NCBI taxonomy): Eukaryota > Metazoa > Mollusca > Bivalvia > Unionida > Unionidae > Potamilus > Potamilus streckersoni. The sequence continues at coordinate 2,147,147 of JAEAOA010000534.1, forward strand.
TATTAAATTTCGTTTGTAGTTTCTCCACCTAGGTTGGTTTAACTCCAGAGTAAAGCTCAATATGTGAGGAAATGTCAGCTTCCTTTGTTTCGGGGGCAAGTCTTGTCACGAATATGCATATCTTTCCCATTGGATACACTGTGCGCAATTTTGAGGACGCTGCCTTTCCTTCGATAACACTTCCCCGCCTTCTTGGAAACTGGTGTGTGTATTGGGCGTTTGTAAACTTTTTCGTCCGGCGTTGATGCAGATTGGTGCGTGATGTTTTGCGTGAAAAGCTGCCATACAGAGGTCGTTGTTCCGCATAGAACTTGCTACTCTCCCAAAAGTTTTTTCGCTTTCCATATCCTCGTCATGGGCGCTGGTGTCTTCTGACAATGCTACCATTTTTAATGCCGTTGTGCTTTGGTTTAATTCACCGTCATCTGATTTATTATTATCATGTATTTCTGTTGTTTTATCCCAGGATGCAGAGCAAGTCTTTGTTGCAATAACCCGAGTCTCGTTGCTGTTTGGTTCCGTGTATTGCATATCTTCGTGTGTGCTACTAGCAACGGTACTTTCTGTTGAACGACTGGATTCAGGGATATATACCTCGTTTGCTTACGTGGTTGACTATTCAGCTCATGATTTGTTGTACACTAGCCTCGTATTGCAGAGGAATTCTCGGTGAGTACAATGTCAGAATGGACTGTGTTCGAGTTAACCGGTGGTGGCAATCTAAATGAACGTTGCATTGCACATAACATCTCCGCCTGGGCCTATTTAAGTATATCCACTGATAGTCTGAAATTTTCTATGTCCTTCAATAAAACTGACATGTCCACATAATTGTAAGATACAGGTAGCAATTTTGATATATCAATTGCAGAAAAACTTGGTATGCCATTTGGGTCTGTGGACAGGAATAGATTCAAAATATCTTTTATATTATTTGTAGACTTATCCGTACCCTTCCTCTTTATAATTCTCTCGTCTGTTTGTACCACTGAAAAAAGGGTCCGTTTTGCTTCCTCAATGTCACTCTCACAATATGTGTCCACATATAGTTTCACTATATAATCATATGGCAATGTGTTCCTTTTGTTTTCTACAAAACAAAGCAGTTCACTCACCATTATTGACGGGCTATCAAAGAACCGCTGTCGTTGGTACTCTACCGCCATACTTAGAGGACTTTTCTTCTCCCTAGGAAATATTTTCAGTTCACATGTCTTGCAGAGGGCTAAATCACCCTGACATAAATGAACAATAGAGGTTCCACAATCTTCACACTGCATGTCTGAGTTTAAAATGAAAGTGGGTAGGTCAAGGAAGCACTAAAACTATCTAAAACATTAGCACAGCTATCAGACAAGACTATTATAGCGCCGCCATTTTGGATATATATATATATATATATATATATATATATATATATATATATATATATATATATATATATATATATATATATATATATATATATATATATATATATCAGAAAGTGGGACAGTCGCGTGCTCCAATTCAATGTCTGCAATATCACTATTAATTTCTTAATATGGTGATGACAACAGGATCGTGTGACTAGCAGCATCTAGGGAATTTAAACCAGTTCTCTTTCTATCAATTAGAGACCTTGTAGATATGTTGACAGTCATGACTTCAACTTGCTACATTGTGTCTCTGTGTTAGACTTTGACTGATTGATCTGAAATCTGAAAGACGGGGTGATACAGTCACGTGACCTCTACGGCATGATATACAATTGTGCTTGTTCATTACCAAAATTTCATCTTCTTCTGATCAGCTAAGTAAGGTTTTGCCTTGATTAGTTCACCTTTCTGGGTAATTACACATGTGAATTTTTCCAACAAAGTATTGTTTTCAACTATATGTATGTATGGGATTATAACTTTATCGCAGAACTTTTGCTTGTCTTAATTGTAACAGAGAAATATCCTTTCTTATACTTCTTACCATTGATAAAGTTTCTTTCGCGTATAAATATTTGTAGCTTTATTTCTTTTTCTTATTTTGTCAACTGTAAAGATATTTGCATTATTTCAAAATTTAAAAGAATTCACAACATTTGAAATCTGCTCATTATTTATGCATGCATTTAACAGTAGTGTACATACAACTTATGTCAAAGCTAGACGTGTTCTAAATTTATAGTATATGATATCTAAAAGAATTATGCAGTCAAAACAATATTAGCGTAAATCGTTTTGGATTTATTTTCGTATTTGTTTGCTAATACATTTGATGTTGCTTTTTATTTGTACTACTACTACTACTACTAGTAGTAGTAGTAGTAATAGCTGTAATAGTATTTCAAGTAGCAGCTAGACCGTATGTATTACATATAATGAACACAATGGTGAGGAACGTTTCTTCCCAAATTTCACTGGTGGCGGATTGGTCAGAAGTACTCGCCTTTACATATGACTGCAATGCAACCTCTGTCAGAGTGGGTTCGAATCTGCGGCTTATTCAATGTGTGTATGTGACAAAACTGCTAGCTTCTCTTAGGACGATGGTTCTTACCAAGTTTTTCTCAGGTTCTTCCTCCAACATTTATATTGACCGCCATATAAAGTTGATCTTTCGATGAGAAATAGCGATAAACAACAAAGACTAGACTTTAACATTTACAATAAGGGAAACTGTAGAAAGTAGGACAGAGTGATCGTTTATTCTTTGAAAAGTAAAGTCATAAGGAAACCAAACCAGACAGTGATGAAACATTTTTGTGTAATCCTTGGTAAGTAAAACGAGGGCGTTAAGTCAGGACCCATGTGAACTGTTTGCAAATATGTAGTTTAAAGGGATGTAACCTGCATTAACCGGACGTATTCAATAATATTTGCGAATTACTTACCCGTAACTAGTTTCCTCTCAATAAAACCATTAAGTTATTAAACAGAGTTAACGTTTGTCCTGACGGTTTCTTTAGGTGAAGGGATGGGTCGACGTTGGTGAATTTTCATTGAACGAAAATGGACTCTCTAAAAGGAGAATAATAATCAATGTTTATTTTGGAACACAATCTTGTTAAATTCACATGATATTATTCAGGCTAATTCACGGTATAATTTGAAGCATTAACGCTGAGCCAGTGCTAATTTCTAACAGTCTATGGCTGTTTTGAATGTTTCCTCTAATAAGGTGCTTCAAACAAGCGGTATGGGCCAGCAGCAGGGAGAGCGAATCCTACAAAATGTTGCTCGTATCTTTAACCAAACTAAAGGTTCCTAAAACTGGCTGAAACAAATAAGTCAATAACGCTAAACCAAAGTCTATAACTATTATATTTCCGTATGGTTAAAACCGCATACAAAATCCATGAGGTTAGCTCAATTTTGTTACTCTATTATTGGCTATATTTTTCACGATTTTTATGCGGTTTTGTTTACTGCAAAACGATCCAATTGTTGTCGTTCACCCTCCCTGCTGCTCCTGATTTATCAGGGATTTACCAAAGATTTTATCCAGACCAATACGATATCTGGATCTTGGGTCATGTAGATTTATTGCTATAAATCCGAACGGAACAGATTATGCTTTAAATTTATTCATATCCATGTCCCCTGAACACCGGGTATAATAAATATTATGCAGGGTATAATTATCTACTCCATTAAACACAACCAAAATATTACAGTTATGTCTAATCACTTTAGGTATCTGTGTATATCTTTGAGTAACATAAATCACGTCCGTGTTTTTGTGTCTACCTCGCGAAAATATTCTAGCTGGATTAGATTGTTTGTCCAACATCACATCATCATATACTACGAGATTATTGATGAATCCATCCAAGTCATCTACAGATGGGGCTTCATCTATATCTGTGATAAAATCAATAATATCTTCACCGTCTTTATTAACTGATTTTGCTTTCTCGTTAAAATCTTTAAGGACTTCGAAGCAATGCTGATCATCCAGAGAAGGTGCTATTAAATATAATTTGTTCCATCTCATCCATCTCATTAATAAATTTAATACTAATTGTGTTTGACCTGATCCAGATGGACCTATTATAATCGTCCTTATCGCATTTGGCAATGCTGGATGGTGCTTTACTGGTTCTTGTTTTCGTGTCGCCGAAAAATCAATTATTGTATTAATATTATTAATAACATGAATCTATATTGTGTTCGATGTAAATCACCTACACCCACCGTTGGATTGACAACAAAAATAACAAAAAATAAATGACACGCATTAACAGGTAAATGTGTAAAATGTGGTACAAAAAATATAAATTTATCTCAGGGACAACAAAGATAGGTGGTGATATTTCCGCATCATTAGGAAAATTACCTGGATTACCATGGTCTAAGTATGTTGGTGAGAAACATCTTCCTGGATATAATTACTGTGGTCCTGGAACTCGTCTCGATGTCAGACTCGATAATCAAGACCAACCAAGACCAGGAGAGTATCCAGTAAATAAAATTGATGAAGCATGTCATGTTCATGACGTTGCTTATAAAAGTAAAGATTTTCAGCAGCGGCATTTTACCGATGTAAAATTGATTCATGCATTAAATTCTATACCTAATAAATCTCTTAGAGAGAAACTCGCTAGTTCCTAATAAAATCTGCTATAAAAAGTAAAATAATGTTAGGGGCTGGTAATTATTTATATAATTATTTAATGGAAGCTATTTACTATAGCCCAAAAGGGTATTGGAGGGGTAAAGCAGCGATCACTAAACTTGCTAAAGCAGCAAAAGTGTCACGTTCTGTTGCTGCAGCGTGGTTAGCGCGACAGGCAATATGGCAAATTTATTTACCACCACCAAAATCAATATGCACATTTAGATGTCGGTGTTCCTAACGACGTTCACCAAGCAGATATTTTGTTTTTACCACATGATACTATTAAAACACGTGGACGAAAGTAACGCACGTACAAATACGCATTGATTGTTGTTGATATTGCAAGTAGATATAAAGGGGCTGAACCATTATCAACAAAAACAGCATTTCAAGTTGCTCTGCGTTTGAGCGAATTTATCAACGTGGTAGTCTACGGTGGCCAAAACTACTACAAGTTGATCCTGGTAAAGAATTTCTTGGCGCAGTATTATCTTTGATGAAAAAACATAACGTCAAAATCAGGCAAAGGTATACTGAAATTCATCGTGATCAAGCAATTGTTGAACGATTTAATCGAACACTTCCTGAGCGGTTATTTGGATATCAATACGCGAAGGAAATATCTGCTGACTTTAAATCCGGTGAACGATCTCGTGAATATGTTGCAAGTTTACCAAATGTGATATCTGCATTAAATAATGAAATAACTCGTGCAACTTCCATGATACCTTCTAAGGCAATAACAATATATATATATATATATATATATATATATATATATATATATATATATATATATATATATATATATATATATATATATATATATATATATATATATATATATATATATATATATATATATATATTCCACGTAGCGATGAATACGGACAACGAGGTCAACAACCAGTATTAGGTAATGTGATTGTGAGATATTTATACGAACCAGGGGAGTTGGAGGGTGGCAAAAGACGAGCTACTGACCCTATTTGGAGTGTGACCACACATACAATTTCTAGCGTGGTTATATCTACTGAAAGACCACCCATATACAGACTAGATTCTACTGCACCTCAACGAACATTTGTGCGTGAACATTTGCAAGTAATTCCTGCGGATACACAATTACCACCGCGTTCACTTATGTAAACTAGAACCCCGACGTCGATTACATTCAAGACAGGTCAACATCACATTTTCACGTGTGTGACAAAGTTCAATATTAATTCTATTTACGGTAAATGGTCTTGGATTATTATTCGAATACTGCCATAACATTATTGTGTTACAACTTGCACAGTGATTATTCTGTAGTTGTTTTAGTTTTATAATAAATTCAGTATTAATATCAAAGTCACGTTTATTTTTTGTCACATTGTTTATAAGACGCTATTTTTTCTTTTTTTTACAACATTAGCGTCATCAGTAATCTCCTCAGTTATCAAATAATCTATGACAATTCTATGTAGTTGAGTTATTCTTCTGACGCGAGATACTGCAAGATAGACTAAGATTGACCATTTGATTCGATCATCTACAATCCAGATATTTGTATCAGATATAGTTAATCCCTGTGACGAATGAATAGTTATAGCGTATCCTAACGTCCACGGTGATTTATCCATACTCAATGCACTCGTAACAATATCAGCTGCTACGAAAACAATATCATTCAATACCAGATTTTGTACTCGGAAACCTTCAGTGTTTCCACCTGGAATTTCTCCTTCAATATTCTGTCGTCGAGTATCTGCTGGGCGATAACATATTGGCACTGGTAGATTTGAAAACTTTTCTTTATGTAACCTAAATAGTTTCTTTTGCAATTCATCACGAACTATCTTTCTACTTGCGACTATCAAATCAGTGGGTCTCTATAAAGTCCAAAAATCATTCATGGTGGTTTCTGGAATTATTTCACGCATTATCTCACATAGTATTTTATCTGGTTGTAGTCTGATTAATCTTTTAAGTTCTTTTAGCGGTTCATCAATAGCTTTATGGTCATCATGTATTTCTTCATAATAATACACGTTATTCTTTAGCCATTCATGTGGAGACTGTCCAACAAAAGGCAGTGGTTGACCATGATCACCACACATAATCACAGCAGTGTTTTTTGTTAATGACCATTCAATAAATGTTTTTAGTGTTTCTATCGACACCGTACATATCTCGTCCCATATAATATACTTAGGTATATATTTTTCACCCATTCGCTCAGGCGTCCATGTATCTTCTCACCATCTAAAAAACTATGATATGTACATGTTTAACCCCTCGTTCTTTTATCTCTCTAGCACGTTTATGTGTAGGTGTCAAAACAATCATATCTGAATTGTTGTTCATAAATAATTTAATCGCACGATTTGTTTTACCTGACCCTCCACATTCATTAACATAAACGGTCTTATGACTAGCCACATGATCGTACACAGATGGTGCAGATGACTTTGATATTTGGATATTAGTTTTGTAATACATTTCCTTAATTTCAACATCAGCAAATTCAGAATAACTAAGTATATTTTCTTGCTTTATCCTCCATGTTCCCCACTCACCATTACCGAGTAGCGGATTTAATAAATTGTTATATTTTTTGTTTATATAAAATGAATCCGTAGCAACTCTAACAGCGTGACAAGGAAATCCATTTATCATAGACAGTAAATTTATAGAAATATAGGCTAGCATCGAAGATCTTAAATGAGTAAACTGCGGTGAGTCACGCTCAATATAGCTCACAATAGTACCTAGTTTGGTCCCATCCGATACATAAGCATTACTTCGGCTTATAAATGTGTTTTTCTCCGTTGTATCAGTTATTATAAAATGTAACTCAGCATCATCCATAATCAGTCTTACGCAGTGCCGTTTATGACCGTATGAACTGCCTTGAGTAAACTTACCGATTATCTTTCTACCAAGATCTTTTGCACGTTTTTCATCGTGCTCATCCCTGTATTTACGTATATTATTATTAATTTTAAAAATGTCATCTTCGGCAAGATCAGGAAATTCTTTCCTGGCATCATCAATACTAAGTCTGTCCGGTTCTGGTAACCAAACTTGCTTTTGTGCACTATAGGATATAATTGTTTCATTAAACCTTAACGATACTAAAATTCCAGCATCAATCTTATATCTTAATAACACTACTGGAGTCCAACATTTTTCTGAAAAATGTCTTCCAAACCAAGCATAAGTAATCGGATTGAGATCTTTTCTGAACTCGAATGATTCTATACATGCAAAACCTGTTAAGTCAAACTCTGGTAAGGGTCCTTTTATCGAAACTCTGGTCATGTCATGTGTAGGGTGTCCGAATCTGTCAAAGTATTTAGAACATTCTCCACATCCAAGAAAACTCCCAGGATAACATGCAGCCATATCGACAGAGATAACATCATTATATTCGTATTTAGTATTCCATAATCCACCGTGCCCATATTCTTCGCAACTTTTTTGTATATCCTCAATAAATTCTGATCTTGTCGGTCTCCATAAATTTTTCTCTTGAGCGAAATGAGCCGCTACCGATGGTACTGTAAAACAATTATTTAGTAGTTGTCTAACTTTGACATCGACAGAAGTATATTTTAACGAAAGATTTCTCATTTCCTCATAAACAGATTCTGTACTATAAATATCACCATTAGGTCGTACAAATTGATCGTAATCGAGTTCCGAACTTTGAAATAACCAAACAGATACAAGGTCACTTTTACTAATATTTTTAATAAAATCAAATATATGACCATTATAAAATTTTACCATTCTGTCTCGTGGAAATACAGTTACAGCATCAGTCCATGAATGTGCATTATGATCAATTATCGTTATTGGACTTCCATTTTTTGTATATTTCGGTTTGTATAATATCTCTCTTGTTAGTGTTTTTACTGTTATTGGAAATCTTAATGACTTTTCTAGCTTAGCAACATCCTTAATAGATGCACCAGAATTTTTAACAGTTTCTGCCCATTCACATATTTTTTTGCGTCTTAAATCTGTTAAGCCATTACCACTCATCGCATTTGTAAAATGTTCAGTAATGCGCTCCGCAACACAGTTAATTCTTGACTCTGACAGTCTCATCGGTTTCAGATCCGCAATATTAGGTTTATCATTCAGCAAAAACAATCCATATACCACAGCAGTATTTGGATATCCTCGCTCAAAATACGGTTTATCAATACCAGTCAGTATTCCAGGTCTGGATTTGTTACTTAATAATATCGTTTTATTATTTCCAGACTGTATATGATGGGTTCTCTCTTGTCACGAATAATCCAAATATCATCTTCTGTCTCCACAATAAATTTTATTAAAATAAGATATTTTTGATTATCAATGTGGTTAATAATTACCTTCCCTCGTTCGTCGTTCATAACATTAATATTGATTTTAAATCTGAAAGTGGACCACACACGAACAGCACGTCTTCACGAAATTACTTTTTGGCCTCACGGATACGTTTAGTTATATCTGCATTTTTTAAAGCTAGATCTTTTATCGAAACACTAAATTTATATCCTAATAATCTGACAAGATCAAATCTAGTAGCAGATGTTTCAATTGTGATAATTCCTCTATTATTATAATTAAGACAAATATTTAAATTGAACTTTAGTATATATATATATATATATATATATATATATATATATATATATATATATATATATATATATATATAATGATTCAAACAGAAAATAAATGTGTTTGTTTAAAAATTGGGCATATTTCTTATTGCAATAAGTCATGCGTAAACAAATACTGCGGTTACCATATGCAAAGTATCAGACATGGAAGTACCGGACCAAAACCATGTATTCAATGTGGTATTGGAGTTCGAGGAAAAACGCAATTATGTGAAAATTGTGGAGGTAAAAAATAATAGGGAACTTAAACGATATTATGACAAAAAAAGATACATCGACAGGTTAATCCCCTATAAATACAGAAAATGATTATCTAACCAGATTTCAAACATTATGATTTAGACAAATAAATATTATATACAAATGGAGCAAAAATAATTTGTGAGACATCCAATATATAGGAATTACGAGGCATCCAGAGATGGTGTTATTAGACATTGTAGACAAAAGAAACCACTCGGTGATATTGATGATTTTTGTTATTTTAAATTTAATATGAACGGACATGAAAATTATTTTTCACATGGGTTTATCTTTGAATGTTTTTTTTGGGAAAATCAAAGATGGATTTATTATTGACCACATTGATGGAAATCCTCATCATAACGAAATTTCTAACCTGCAAGCTATTACGCAGAGTCAGAATTCCAGAAGTGGAAATGCAGGAAAATGTAAATTATCTGGAAAGAGAGCGATTAAATCCATAAATGCAGAAGCAGACCAAGAATTAACTTTTCCATTAATAAACGCAGGAGCCAAATATTTTAGCATTCATCTTCAATCGGTTCAATTTGTCTTAAATAAAACATATAAATCTGCATATTCAATAAAGTATGACCAAAAGATTATATTTGAGTACATATAATCACTGTCTATTTTACTTTATATAAAGTTCGATTCTATCAATCTTGCCAAAGGTTCTCTTTAGCTATAATCAATATCTCCAAGACTGTGTCAGGGATTTACCTTCACTATCGCTATCCTTAGTTTTACTATCATTTATTACAGAATCAAATAGCATCATCTTTTTCAATTGCATCACACGATTGTCTATCATTTTTGTCTTTCATATTCGTGAGATAATGCGCTTTTTATCTTTTCGATTGAACAAGCAAGAGGCGCAAATAGCTTTAATTGTGTGTCGTTTACCAGTTGTAAAGATTCTAACATAGAATTATAAATTGACTTTATAAATTCGTAATTAGAAGATAATGTGAATTTGTTTTGAATTTTCTTTGTTGTAACGATTTAAACTCACACAAAATTTTTCAGCATCAAGATCTTCATATAACTGAGTTCCTTCATGTTTCAATTTTTCAATAGCAGAAACAATGGCTTTGATATTTTCAATGTTCATTATATATATATATATATATATATATATATATATATATATATATATATATATATATATATATATATATATATATATATATATATATATATATATATACATATATACATATATATATATATATATATATATATATATATATATATATATATATATATATATATATATATATATATATATATACTAAAAAATAATTGACATTTAACTTAAAATATCTTCTTTTTTTCTCCTATTCTACGAGCGTATGTACAAATTAATATATAACGTCTCCCCGCGCAGGTCCACAATATTACCATCTTGATTTGGTTGTGAGTTTGAAATTCATTCTTGATAATAATGGATTATGTGCACGCAGGTAGACTTGATTTATTGGTTCAGATACAATCAGTCAGCCCGGAGAGGATTGGATACTAGATGAGTATAATATATATCCCTGCTGAGCCTGATTAGACTTAGAGAGGTCAAAATCGTAGCTATTATCAATTATATTGCACATTAAATTCAGTGCGATGGTGGATGTTATATTACCAATATTAGGCGAGATGTGACGACATGTTCCATATAGGTCATTGTTATATTTGAGAACTGCTGGGGTGGAATTAATTTTTTCCAGGAATTACATATTCTTTTAAAGTGTTCATCAATAAGAATACTAACTGATTTTTTTTAGCTCTTCGGAGTCAAATTCCGGGTATTATAAATGTTGGTAGCTGTTCTTCTGTGATTCCATAATATTTAAGAAATACTGTCTTACATAATCGCTTATGACTTATACGCTGAATTAGGTCATCTTCATTAACTATATAAGTGCTAGAAAATCTATCTGCCGGTACGTTTATTATTTTCTCTTTGTCAACAATAGCCTTAATTACGTATTCTAAGTCTGCTACAACATGATTTAGATGTTGTATGGTTCCAATTATTTGATTTTTAAATCATCGTTATAAAATGTAATGATGCTGGAAAGTAAATTTTTAAGATCATGAAACACGTGTTCGTGTTTAGATTCGATCGGTCTATATAAAGAATTAATTTACTCAACATCAAATGTCGATATTCTTGCTAAACCCTTCTTACTTTGAATGAAACTTATAAAATAAGTATGATGCATATAATCACGATACGTGAGTGTAGTGCTCTCCATAAATGGATATTTTTTTCTATATTCTGGAAGTTGTATAAATTTCTTAACATTTATTATGAGGTCGGATCGCTGTTGTTTTGGTGGAACCTGATAAACCGGTGCAACTTCAGGCCATCCTAACACTGATCTAATCGAACTTTGATAAATATCTACAGCATAGTCAGGAGAATTTATTTCAATCACCGACGGTAATGTTGGTTCGTAAACAGTAATTGCTTTTTAGATTCTTTTCCGGTTAAAGACTTAATTCTGCGCTGGAATTCCTCATTATTCTGTTCCAACTGATAACTACCAGTTGGAATACTAACTACCTGCCAATAGGGAGTTCCATCAGATTTACTTTTATTTGCGAATACTAATGAATTATTTGCTGGTAATCCACCAAATGGTTTTGATCTAATATTAGGCCAGCTATAATAAACACGTAATTGAGCTAATGCTATCTCTTTTACTGAAATTGCAGTTAGAATGTTAACGCTAAATTCAGGATTGGTTGAACTTATTGATATCATGGTAGTTTTTGAAGGAGTTGTATTAGTGACGATCTGCTGTAATGACTCTCTTGACTCAATATTCAAGCGATGTTCAGTTGCTGACATTATTGTTATCATTATTGTTTAATTCTCCATTTATTTTGTCACCAGAATCACTAACAATTCTGAATGCTTCATCGTAGGTTGTACTTATCGTTACGAACTCCTCGTCAGATATTTTACCATCTCTGAGATAAGTGGAAACATACACATAATTTAGAGTATGTTGCTGTTGCTGTGTGCAATTTTATCATATACTCACGCAATTTATCATTCGCACATGTAGTTATTTTTTTTAGCAATAATACTAAAATTACCTGCTATAGTCGTTGAAGTTGAAACAATAATTGTTATAATTGCTGGAGCTGTCATCGTTAATGTTGATAATATTAATCCGGATCCAGCAACAATAACAGAAACTGAATACACAACCATATAAATGACGACCATACGTCTACGATATTTTTTTACTTTTACTGTGTAATAGTGAATGGTATTTTTTTAGTTTGGTCAGGCATTCACATGCATGATTATATCTGTGACGTTGAATGTCGATAGATGACGTAGTTATTTGATCCTTTTTACTATGATGTTAAGTAGTTAATTGAGTTACAAATTCCAAACACCACCAGTAAGCTTGTGGTAAATTTGTACTCGATGATTCCAGCGTAAACGTTCCTTTAGAATCTTTATCTAATAACACGGATATAGTTTTAGAAAAATCACCTGTTGATGGAGATGTAGAGGATATTTTAAAATCTGTAACACTAAGTACGGACATCCTATATATACCAGTAATCTCCGTAGTATGTTTGATGGTGTTTTTTTTCCTGGTGTCCACGATATAAACCCAGATGCAACTGTATACACAATATTTCTTATCTGATTTTGAGTAATTTTGTATCAGTTTTGTTTTTTTAAAATAATATCCGGAATTCCTCCAACAATATCGTTGAGTTTTGTATTAATATCAGTAAGTTTTATATTAACATTTGGTGGCTTTCCAAAAAAAATAGTTATTAATTTTGTTTATGTTTTCGTTAAAACCGGTATATTCAAATTCGAATTTGGATATTTCCTTAATGATTGAAATTTCTTTACCATCGACATATTGTTTTGTAGCAGCATCAAACTCAGATTCTGGTGTTTTTAAATTACTAATACTATTATGGTTCATATTGTAAAATGCATGCATTATACCGCCGTTGTTAAATACGTACTTAGATTCTTGATCGTCAACATATTTTGTTGTTGTAGCATCACACTCTGTAGTTGGACTTCCAAGATCGGTAATTTTATTTTTGTTCATAATAACGTCTTTACTAAATACACCGCCACCTTTCCTGACATAATCGTTAACTGACTTACCGGAATCTTGTATATTACCCTGATGAGTAAAAGTAACGATATTATCAGCAACTGCAGTAAGAATGAGTATAAGTACGTCCTGAAAAAAACAACTTCATTTTGATCCACATTTGTAATATTTAATAAATCGTCGATCTCATTTCTAAGTTGATCAAGGGTTGCATATTTAGATAAATCACCTGGCTTCAGAGCTTTAACACGAGCAGATCTTCCGTAAATATCTACCATTATATTTGCTGATGTCTGTTTAAATGTGACAATATGGTATGTTCATGCACGACTTTATGAGGTGGTTTTGTTGGCGATGCCAGGGATATAGCATCAAGTACATTAAGTACTTCACGACCACACATTGGTGGATCAGTTAATGTTTGTGTTGGTAGCGTTGAATACCAAATTGGAGTACTTTGCATGTTGTTAGCATAGTCTAAAAATTCCTTCGTGGCGCTAAACCATATGAATCAAAATAAATAATTCCACGTGGGTCAATTGCATACGCTACCCAATGGGGACCTGGTCCAGTTTTTATCGAGATTTATAATACCTGTTTCAGTATTGTTTGGTTGTTTTGGTAATTGATCGCGCATGAAAACACCTCTAAAGTTTTTTATTTTTAATTTTTTAACAGCATCGAATAAATCAAAATTGGACATAGGCGATATCGGTAAATTGTCCCGGGGAGTCTTAGGCTTTTTCCGTACCAGTAAGGCGAGGTCCCTGGTAATCTAAGACCTTTTCCCTTTTTTTAGATATTCCTTTTCCGGTTGCTTTCTTTAATGCCATTCAGCGGCTGTTCCAACAGCGCCTAATGCAGCTGCTTTTGCAACAGATGGGGCTGCAGCGGCTATTAATGCTGGTATAGCTGAGAGAAGGGGGAATATACCATCCGTTTTTAAAGTATCTTTGATACCAGCCGCAGAAAGACTAAGTTTGACGCATTTATTTAATTTTTTTACTTCATTAAAGTTTTTGAATTGACGCTTGGTTAGCGATAATTTATCTGAACCTCTCATCTGATCTCGCTTTAACGATATTTTTTTTCACAGTTATTGTTTAATGCCGATTGTAGTCTTTTGATCTGACCAGGAGTCAGACTCACATTAACGTGATGATATGACATTATTAATATTATGAACGATCTAATTACATGTTCTCTACTGGCGCATCCATTACTCTCATTCGTCCACCAACACCTTCGAGTAATATTGATTTATCGCTAAGTATAACATCAATTGCTCTGTAATTAGGGATAGCTCCAGCATCTCTATTAACACGAGCTCGAAAATGTATATCAACTACTGATTGTCTGGTTAAATCTAAATGTTCTAGTGAAAAGTAATAAATCGGATACAGCGTTGTAAAATCTAGCTGCGATATTTGTAAACCAGTATCAATGATTTGATCACGTCCCATAAACGACATAAGACGATGATATGCACGTGCAACATGATTTTGATCGAAATTTAACAAAATATCTTGGGATGATTCTTGATGTCCGTTTATTCTTAATGAAACCTCAGAAACACCGAGCTTGTCAAATATCATGATACTACGCGTTTGATCATTTACTCGTGCAGTATTTTGAAGCGCAATAAATATATGTCGCGGTGCAGAAACACCCTGCTGAGAAGCTATTTGCCATGTGAATAAACCGTTAATTGTACTTTGAACACTATCTGTGGTTGTTGTTAACCATGATAACGCTGATTTACCGCCTTGACTCATAAAAGATAGTAACTGATCTTCTTTAGATATCGTCGAAATCATTACTAGCATCCAGAGCGAAAAGTTTGTTAGTATATCTCTACCAGCATCACCAGCAGGTCGCCATATTGCATCATCATCGGTTGCTTTTTGTACCAGCACAACTGTATGTTTGGCTCCAAAAATCACTTTTCTGACATTTCTACAAAATCCAAAAAATATGTGATAGTGGAATCACACTTGAATATCTTCTACTTCCACCCTGCAACATCGATCGACGTGATGTGAATCCCAAGATGAAATTTGCATTCATCGATAATACTGCAGGGGTAGTGTTGTCCCCGGCTGCATTTCTCACATTACCAATAGTTACGTTTCTATTTTCTGGAAAATCAGTTGTATCTTCTGCAAACGTAATTGACGGACCAGCTGATCTTGAATAATCGTCACTATATCTTGCAAGACCAAGTATTGTTGTAGCAACGTCGACATCTAGCGCTATCAAACAATGCCATAATACCATTATTAACAAAACCAACACTAATTTCGGCTGCATATTCAGAATTATCATTTTTTAAAATTTCACCTTCGATTTCAATAAATGATTCTGAGGGCAGGAAATATCTACTTGTATCCTGAACCTGTAGTTCGATTCGTCCACGCTGATTTGGTGTTCGTGCGTCATAAGAACATCATATATTTTGATTACAATTTTATCTTTCTTCACACCTTTTTGTCTCGCAGGTTTGTAATTCTAAGGCCATATAGTGGAAAAGGAGCACGAAATAGGCATATAATGTGATTTGCTATACTCGTTGTTTTTATTTATATATTGCATGGTGCGTCAGTTATCACCGTTTTGGGACCGTATTCAAAATTATATACTTTGAGAACATTTAGTCTGCATACATTTAACGCCAGAACTTGTGCCAGTGATGTGAAATCCTTAATGCTTTGAACATGCACATTTTAACTACCGTTGTAGTGTAATTTTTATCAAGTCTGTCTGCATGCGGGTAGAGCAGTATGGAGTTAATATTGCATAAAACAGAAGATCATTCCACTATTCTCAATTGCTACAGACTGCTGTTTGAAAATAACTATCCATGCATTGTATATAACACATCATGGGTTCTAAAGACCTTTTCTAATGAACACATTTGTAAAAAAGGCTAAAAATACGAATAGAGTTCCAACTTCCAGATGCTCCATAGAAAATGAAACAAGGCATGTACAATATCATCCATTATTCATTTATCAATTATTATTTATCTTGCAAGAATTTCTGAAAGGACGAATACATTGCATGAATTTTAAACTTTTTTGTTATACCTCTATTTTTTGAGAACTAAAAACTGTCTACTAATTAATCAGCTATTAACTTTGGCTAGGGTGGGTGATAGTTAATTCTCTTTCAAACCAGAAAATCCAGAATGACTCTATGAAATATAATTTTATATTTGTAATAGCTTTCTAGTATAATCATTATATATATATATATATATATATATATATATATATATATATATATATATATATATATATATATATATATATATATATATATATATAATGTAAATAATATGGCGAATAACAACCCTTTTCAAGCGCACTGCATTCACCAAGGGATCACGTGTGTCAGGGATTGATTAAAATAGATGCAATAAACTGACGACGAACAGTACGAAACTAGTAACTAACTAGCCTGAGCTATTTCGACTCTTAATAAGTCTTTTTCAAAGGCAAATACAAAACACGTATTTGTGTTTTTTTGTTTGAAAAAGACTTGTTAAGAGTTGAAAGCGCTCAGGCTAGTTAGCTACTAGTTTCGCACTGTTCGTCGTCAGTTCATGTTTTTTGCATATATATATATATATATATATATATATATATATATATATATATATATATATATATATATATATATATATATATATATATATCATGGTAAGTAGGACATTTGCGTGCTCAAATTCACTGTCTGCAATAACACTATTAATTTCTTAAGTTGGCGATGCCTACAAGGTTGTGTGACTAGCATCTAGGAGATTTAACCCAGTGCTCTTCCTATCAATCAGAGACCTTGTAGATCTGTTGACAGTCATGACTTCGACTTGCGGCATTGAGTCTCTGTGTTAGACATGGACTGATTGATCTGAAATTTGAAAGACGGGGTGATACTGTCACGTGACCTAAATGGCGTGATATAAAAATGTGCCTGTGCTTTACCAAGATGCATCCGTTTAGGATATGATTGCATCTTCTGCTGAGCTGCTAGGTAAGGTTTTGCCTTTATTAGTTAACCTTTCTGGAAGATTACACCTGTGCATTTTTCCACAAACGCATGATTTGCAACTGTATACGTGGATGTGTGGAATTATTATTTTATCATGAAACCCTTACTTGTCTTAAATATAACAGTGAGATATCCTTTTATATATTTCTTATCATTGCCAAAGTTTCTTTCGGAAATAATTTTTTGTAACCTTATTTAGTGTCCTTATTTTGAAAAGATCTTTGTATTATTCCGAATTTGCAATGATTTCTCATTATTGGAAATCTGATCATTATTTATGCATTCATTTAACAGTAGTGTCAAAGCGAGATGTGTTTTAAATTTATGGTATGCGATATCTAAAACAATTATATATATATATATATATATATATATATATATATATATATATATATATATATATATATATATATATATATATATATATATATATATATATATCACATATAATGAATAGAATGTAGTAAACCTGTCTTCCCAAATTCTACTGGTGGCCGATTAGTCTAAAGTACTAAGTACTCGCCTTTACATATCACTGCAATCTATCCTCTGTCCGCGTGGGTTCGAGTCTGCGGCTCATTCAGTGTGTGTATGTGACAAATTGCTAACTTCCCTTAGGTCGATGGTTCTTACCAAGTTTTTTCCGGGTTACTTCTCCAACATTTATATTGACCGACATATACAGTTGATCTTTCGATGAGAAATGGCGATAAACTACAAAGAAAAATACTCAACTATACTTTAACGTTTACAATAATAGAAACTAGTGAAAGTAATATAAAGTGAAATTTTATTCTTTTAAAGAGTCAAACAATTAGGAATTAAAACCAGACAGTGATGAAATATTTCTTGTGCAATCCTGGGTAATCAAAACGAAAGCTTTAAGATAGGACCCACCTGAACTGTTTGCAATTATGCAGTTTAAAGGGACGTATCCTACATTAACATGACGTATTCAATAATACTTGCGAATTACTTACCCGTAACAAGTTACCTTTTTAAAGACCTTTCAGTTATTAAACAGAGTTAACGTTTGTCCTGACAGTCTCTTTCAGTGAAGTGATGGGTCGTCGTTGGTGAATTTTCATCGAACGAAAATGGACTCTCGAAAATGAGAATAATAACCCATGTCTATTTTGGAATGCAATCTTGTTAAATTCAGATGATAGTATTCAGGCTAATTCAGGGTATAATTTAAAGCATTGACGCTGAATCAGTGCTAATTTAGAACAGTCCAAGGCTGTTTTGAATGTTTCCTCTGACAAGGTGCTTCAAACAAGCCGTATTGTTCCCACGCACCATTGACGTCATTAGAAGAAATTGACATGCTTCTCGTTACCCATCAGCTATCACGATATTGAGAGATCTACATCTCTTGTAGACTTACACGTAGATCCAGTTGGCCAATAATTGGAAGACCAAGTTATGTATTTGACCTCCTGTGCTAGTCAAACTGTCAAATGTACTCACCAAAAAATTCAATTCAGTTTCAAGCTTTTCTCAAAGTACTTGAAAACCATATTACAGATTTAGTATAAACACAGGGTCCATAGTTCTTAAGCTTGTTCATTCTACCTTATATATTGTGGGAAAGGTCAAGTGTATCCAGTGATACCTTACAAGATGTTAATAATTGTTTACTGTTCGGAAAAAGAACTAAATACTAAGCTCATGCATGTTTTCTAATGATTAGGAAACGTAAAGGAATAACGAGTTTGCTTTTCTTCACACGCGAATTTATTACTGTTTTCACCAATAACAGCTATGTTGTCATTGAAATATGTACGTGTCACCTGAATTGTTGCTACTTGTAATTACCGTTGTTTCAAACGGACATGCCTTCGGAAAAAATATCATCAACTGCAGCGATAGATTTTTTTATCAAGAAGTTTGCAGCGCCTTATATTAAATTCAAAGAAATTTCGAAAGTGCATTGCATATGAGATACAAATCTATAGATTGACAGATGACTGAGTCAGTAAAACAATAATCAAGCAAGAAAAAAGCATACAAACATTAAAATAACCAATTCATTTATGCTGAAAAACTGTAGCTTCATGTTAGTGCATATGGGGCCTGTCTACTTGTATCGCGGCTTATTGAATATAGGTGAAAGAATTCGTCTAAATATGACCACCACAACCGAAAGCAACGTAAGTCAGGTGTGTACTACAGATGCTCTTCCTTCTATACAAACTAAGCACCGTTTATGGTGCAAGAAAATAAATCTCCCTCGATCAAACTTAGCAAAATATGTCCAATCTAAAACATAATCAGCAAGAACCATAAATGCAATGCTGAAGACCCATATCCTCGTCAATAATCGTTATCAAAACATATAAACTAAATATGTGTCGCTGTCATGTTGTTGTCAGTTAGCGATTAAGTATTATAGCATATGCGTGTTCAACAGCTTGAAAACGTTGATTTTAGAGATCTCTATAAGAAGGTAATCACCATTAACCAGAAATCAGTGTGATTTTACATTTTATCGACCACTGTGATCTTTCAATTCGGCACATTCCCGAACCTGCACCTGCATGGTATAACCAAGGCCCAGAACTGTGTTTGGCATACAAAGATAAAATTGAGCATGCATTATTATGCAAAGATCTCTTCTATTCTGTTACAGGAACACGTAGTCTGCAAGATGAACATGCTGGCTTTCATCGTGTCGCTAATGGCCTTAATTGTAATAGGACATGTGACTACCACTAACTTTGGTTTTGGTAGCAACTATTTCCCTAGCCTGATCTATCCATCGCTCGGGCTTCCGAGTGGTGGTTGGGGCGGTGGATACAGCTATGTTAGAGGCTTTGGCGGGTTTACGTTTCCCAGCAGCTATGGATATTTACCCAAAGGCGTTCAAAACCCCTTCCCTGTCTCCTTTGAAGGCGAATACGCAGGTAAAGATTATTTGTAAACGGTGGATTGAGTGATTCTCTCTTTGTTTCTCTAGCCGACAATCTTTAGGACTTCTCTTTCTTCCTTTATTCTCTCTAATCGCATAAGTCTCTTTTACACTTTATTTTTTGTCTATATTGAATCAGAAGTAGTCATGCACGTTTCCCGCTGCAGGAGAAGCTCTCTATCTCTGTCTCTCTCTGTCGGTCTGTTTCTCTGATGTGTGTGTGTTTATATATGCATACCTTAATGTGATTTTTCTATCTTGACCCGCTGCATTCATGTACAGGTGACGATAGTACTGATGAACAAATAAAACACGTTGGTACCAAACCCTTGTTAGTAAATCTTAGTTGAATTATAGGGGAGTATTTTACGTGCGTACGTGCGTGCGTGCGTGCTTGAGCAAGTTGGGTAATGTGCCTTCTTCGTGTGACACAGTAAGATAGCCATTCCAGGCTTATTCAGTGGTTAAAATTGAACACGCTGAGTCAACGCTGATCATTAACATTTGGAGTTTTATTTGTTTTTCAGTTGCTGTCCTGGTTTTCCTCCTTGCTCTATTCAGACTGATAAGGATGTATTATATTACAATCAGTTCAGAAACTGATGTAATCATGTAAGTAATATAATTCGCTTATGAATGGTTTTATTTACACTTATTATGGTTCTAATTATTTTAGTATGGTTCTAATTATGCTAATTATATTTCTGATTATGCTTGTTATGGTTCTAACTACAATTAATATGATTTATCTCTATTTTAATACGCTTTTGGGTCATCTGGTTTGTCCAAACATCTCCCAGATCATTCTGGTAAGCAGTTTCACCTTTCCAACTGGCTGTCTGGCCCTGGGATCAGCCGTGCTTTGATTTCATCGCAGATTTATGGATTTTTAATTGTTTTACATCGTGCCAGTTTTGGGAATCTCTTTGAGATTAACGCATAATCACGAAAGGCACATTGTGAAATTATTGTCGGAAACAACATATTAAGTTCATAAAGAAGTAAGATCGCCTTCTTGGAAGGATATTGTTTTCTTGCAGTCTTCATTGTTGCATTCGACAGGTTATGTATGAACGACCGATTTCCTACTATATGCTCCAAATGTGCATTCCAGCTGGCAATGTATTCTACACCTTATAGTATTTGTAATAAAAATGATATTGAGATTAAAAGGAAGGCGTTTAGACAGGTATTAATGCATGATGATGACTATTAACACTGTTGTAGCTGTATTTGATGTGTAATTAATGTCTAGAGTTGTGATACATTTTGGTCATCGCGAACTAAAATAACATTCACGCTCAAAATTAAATGCCTTTAGCAAAAATCAAGTATTTTTTTCCCATTAGTTTTGATACATTTTGATGGGGAGATTTCAATACTTTCCAGTTAATAAATATATGCTTTGTTTCGTTTGTGCAATATATAATATATGTTATTTATTTTTCAGATTCGGTTAAAGCGGAAACGACAATTTCTGAAATTTTCATTTTTGTACATACTTCATGGAACACATGCTGAAACTAAACATGAATCTGAAACATCTCATTTTTTATCTCTTAACCAAATAAAGTGTGGCGAGTTCAAAATACTTTTGTCTCATTTTCATTTGTTCTGGATAAGATATCTTTTTTGTTCTGTTTCTTTTTCTGCCAGGAAATTTATGAATATGTCAGGTATAACTTTCATTTACATCCGTACTGGTAATTGTGTATTGTGTCCTTTAAGGTTCTATTACAGTGAAATAACAATCTGTTTGCCATTACAATTTAGAGAATCTTCAATGCTAGTATTTTATAAATAGAAGTTCTACAGAATTTGACAATATGGATTTAGTGAATTCAACATTGCAAAAAGTGTAATGCTTTAGTGATTATAAAATATCTATACAAAAAAAACACGGGTGCTGCTAGGTAAGACATAAATACATAATGGTCCATTTGACCAGCACAGGCAATTGTTTTATAAAGAAACATAAATTATCCCAAACAAATAGAGTTATTCGAACATATAAGAAAACGGAAAGGAAATTAGCGTATAAGCATTAGTCCATCATATCATCAATTAGTACTACATTCATTATCTCATTTGGAGATTACGAAATGATGGCAACGTTTAGAACTGTATTTTCCAGAACCTGGCAAATTTGCAACTTTGCGTTAGATTAGTTTCACAGAGCCAAATTTAAGCAAAAATAAGTTTGGTTGCTAAATTCACTAAGATTGTATCGGGGCTTACAGACACACACACACACAAACACACACACATACACACACACATATATATATAATTTGTGTCTATTGTGCTTTAAATAGTCCAATGACAAAAAATGATTAAATTGTTCTTTTAGTAATCGACTGTCGAATAGTTACATTACTTTGCTTATGGCAATATGATAATATGGCAATAATGAATAAAGTAACAAAACCTGATATATTTAAACTCGATAACTCAGAAATTAGTCAATCACTCGAGTGCTCGACATCGGCTAAACTACGTCTCATACGTTGGAAACTCAAAATTTCCGGTAACTCAAACAAAACTGTGGTCAAAATCGTTTCGAGATTCGTAAGTTTTAATTATTTAAGAATTTACTTTATTTTATGTAAACCAAAATTTTTCTCTTTTACTGTTGATCTTCAGACATGCTAACATGTGTACACAAAGACTTTTCTTTTTTCCACCGAACTAACTTATTTTTCATGAGAGTTGACAACTTTCTTGCAATAAACTGGCACAATAATTTCACTATAAGCGTGCGTATGTATTTGTGTTTGTCCATATGCGTATGTATTTGGACATACATAAGTGTATGAGCGTAAATTTTATCTCCGCATCAAGATAAGAGTAAATAATCTTTCATAAAAGTATGTCAAATGTGATGAGAGAGTAGAACAATTACTTTCAAAATTTATATTGATAAATAAGATCACATCATTCTCTTAAAAGGAAGCAATAGTTAGAATTAAAATCTGGCAAAATTAATGTACTTCGATTCGTGACTTCAATTGGTTAAGTTTGACAACTTAAAGAAAACCAATTGATTTCATCAGAGTGAGAACTACAACAATAAGTAAGTCATAAGTATGCGTGCTTTTAATGCAGTAGTCTGGGCAGCAGATAATCCAAGGTAACATTGGAGGTTGTTTTTAAATCACTGCCATTTGGCGTATCATGAGTTGTGTCACCAAGTGGTTTTTACATCTCTAATATGGAAACAAATGGTACGTGAGACAGAAGTAAGAAGTAAATGAAAGAGGAAGTGCACCTCTCTCTCTCTCTCTCTCTCTCTCTCTCTCTCTCTCTCACACACACACACACATACACACACACAAACATGCGAAAATGTAATAACTTTAATTCATATTTTCATTTGTAGAGTTTAACACAAAATGATTAGATCAGCCTAAGTCAATCAACAAGCTTCAGTAATGTACTAGTACTACTGGCATCTTTCAAGCAAATCCGTTAGGATCTATTAATAATTTCAACATGACATCATCCCTGGCATTCAAAAAAAAACACCGTTATCTAAATCGATCGACCACATATTGATTCAATTTTTACCCCTATTAGGCATTTCCCTGTAAAAGAGAAGAAAATCTTTCTAGACTGCTATTTTTGTTTTATAACTAAATATTTATGACCAATAACATGTTGATATCCCGAGTTTTTTCAAGATTCATTATGATGATGACATGCTTTTACCTATTGGAATGGAGCGTTTAACTTGTGTCAGCCTGTATGGACAAATGCTTTTACCTATTGGAATGGAGCGTTTAACTTGTGTCAGCCTGTATGGACAAATGATCATTGCATTAAAATGGAAACTAAGCCTAATACTTACAAAGGACAAGTAAAACTGCCTCAGATGTTGTAGATATCTTTCCCTGAGCACACTAGACCTAAGTTCTATTTAACTTTATCTTTCATATGAGCGTATATCTGTTTATGTGTGTGTATGTTTTATGTTTTGTGTGGTCACATTACGTTCGTTCTTATCTATCTTTTTTTATTTCGTCATTCTATGTACTAGTGGACTATCCCAACTCATGCAAACCTTCTTTAAATACCTTTCTTATGTCTATATTTACATCTTCGTGGTTTACTTCGGTCAATGTAGGTATGTGTGAATATTTAAAGTAGTTTCCTGGGTTATTATAGTTTTCCTCTGGGTTTTCCTGGGTTCTTCCTTTACCAGATATATCGTCTGTCATGTATAGCCTGACATATGCTGTAAAATTGATTTAAACTGATAACAAGCAGCAAACTGCTTAACTTGAATACGAGGCAGGAAATGGCTTTAAATGGACTGAGATGTAATATATCCTGATTATACGAAACTTTTAGAATTACTCGTTACACGTTTGACAGGTCACTAATACTGTTTTCGATAGACAGTTGCGTCAGCTGACAAAATGCGAAAAGGAGACAAAAATGTAATTAACGTAGCATTTAATTTTATACATTAAGGTATATATGTGAAGATGAAAGAACAGAAATGCATTTCTTTCATAAAGGATATGGATGCAAATATAATTTTAGTTTTATTGGTCTTTTTAATCGGTATAAGCAATATATATAAAACAAATTGACACATTTCACAAAACGATTATAGATCATCGTAACACGTTTAACTTGGTACTAGTATATTGTTCTCGATAACGAGTTGTGCCATCTCAGAAGATCCAAAGAAGCCAACAAATTTAATCATTGAATATATGTATAGGCGAAAATAACAGAAATACAATCCTTTCAATCCTGTCGTAAAGAATCTGGATCCAAATGTTAGATTTTTAGATGTGTTTCTAATCGAACGATCCCAAATCTATAAACACATGTCTTCCAGGAAAGCATTGTACTAACTGTTATGATAAGTGAATGCATCTAACAAAATCTCAAATAAAACGGAACAATCATCTGTAAAAGAGTTTGGTATATGCATTTGTTTAAAAGGTTGCGTGCTTTTTCATACATCGAAAGATCTCTTGTCGCCCTATACAAGGAACGGAACCTTAACTATTTACCCTCAGACCATGTCCCATCTGATAGGTATAAAATTAGAGGTAGTCTCTATGGACGGGTGTAATTTCTAGCGATTGTTATTTTACTAAACAAAATACAGATATGAGGTATTCTATTTGAAGAAATCTGTGTTGGTGTTCGTCCGATTCAAGGCCAGTACTACAACATGCATAGTGGATCTTGTTGTAGAGCTATCTAGACTGTCCCCATAAATTATCTCAGTTTGTAATCATTCCCTTGAATACAACTTAGTTACTGTCTAGATCCCCATTAAAGAACCATTTATAGGTTTGAAATACATGAGACGGAACCCGACATATATCCAATTCAGATAATGCATCATACTCATTGGTGGTAGAATCGTCCATATATATATATATATATATATATATATATATATATATATATATATATATATATATATATATATATATATATATATATATATATATATATATATATATATATATATATATATATATGAGTGTGCATATGAAGGAGACGTGGATAAAAGGTTAGATTTATATCCAGCACAAACCCTGGTACCCTGGCTTATAACATGGTAACTCTAAAGATTCTCATCCTATAACAACATTTACACTTGACGGTCACAACAAACTAGATGCACTTGTACATCCAGCACATGCACGTTGAGTCATTCTCTTCGAGTAGGAGACTTGCTTTTGGCTCAAAGCCTGGAAACTATCAAGATTCTCACCATATAACCCACTGACTTTGAAAAGAGAAAAAAATTAAATATTTGCGTCTGTACCAGGACCAGCACCTCGAGATATAGAATCAAAGGATGGTGATATATGTAATTTGCCTTATTTTAAATATATTCATGTGTCTCAGTTTCGTCTACATCGAATTTGATGGTTACCCAAGTAATCAGCCTGAAAACTAAAGAATGTCACATACCATGCGCTTCTTTAAGAAAGTTTGGATTATGGCTTCTTGTGTATTTTTGTACAAGATTTTACAAAATTATTATAATTGGATGCTTTACAGATAGAAATTTATTGGCTGGTTGATGCTTTGTAAATTTGACCAGAACTAGAGAATGGACTGTTATTCTTTTTTAAGTTCAAGGTCACATATTATGATATGACTTGTAAATCTTACATATATTAAGAAATTTGTATCAATGTTGCCATTTCATTTTTCTTAATTGAAGGCTAAATTGGAGATGACATTATTTAGTTAGAGATTTAACATGCCGACATCTAGAGGCAACAACAAACATTAACTTTGGTGTAGCATTATAGTAGTTTCCTACCATAGCTTGTGTTCGATCGTATCAAGGAAGCGGTATTCGAATATTTCGGTATTTGTATGCATAGCGCCATCTATCTCGTAATCATATATACTACATAACCATAAGTTACTTGTTTAGTATCACCAGTTGATTTCGGGATAATCTTGGGTCTGTTGTCGAGTACTCTATTTTAAAAATACCCCCAAGAATATCTCTGTTTCCAAATAATGGCTGTACCGCATGCTCTCAAAATACAGGCTAGGTCTTATTGTAAGCAATATCACTGTTATATATCAGTTAACCAGTTTGTCATCTGATAATGCACAGTGATTTTATGCACCAATAAGGTCACATCATTGCAGTATTAGTCAAGAACCACGAGATCAAATATATGGTAGCAAATATGAGTCAAAATATGAAGTATAGATGATTACTGTTTCTGGTGCTTCTCGCAACTGACAGTTTGTGCCTTTAACACTTTGTTGTACAATATCTATAATATTTTTACGGTAGAACTGGAAATTGTTTAAGAAGTCTGAGTCGACATTTCTTTCCATGGTCATGTTGTTGGTCCATTCTCAGGGATATGACCGGCACTACTGTCTCCGTCGAAGGCGGTTATAGATGCATTTTTTTAAAAAAAAAACTCTTTTTGAAAAGATGTGTTTAATGGGTACAGGTGGTAGAATGAGGGTCAATGAAATAGTATCATCTCGCAAGTAGATATACACCTTGCGCAGCATATACATCAAGCACGGAAGATTAGGCAAGGCGCATGTCATTGTTTTAAGCAAATATTTCGACATAAACGTGGTAGCAGAGTAACTTTTCTTCCATAACCTAAAAACAACATTGCGTCAGTTTGTCTTTCATTTCCCCCAACGATCTGATTTAAACTGGCATTATACAATATGATATGGATGAAATCAAAACTAAAAATCTTAAAGAGCCGTGTTTCGATTTACTTATTGCAAACTTTAAGACGCATAATACCATAGCACTATTGTACACATGATTTGATCATGATAATGATCCCTTTCATGGATCTATCTGTAAGGCTAGGTCTTGGACTCTCAAGTCAGTAGTAATCTTAGTGTCTGTTCAAACGGAACTTCATACATTTTTGTTGAAGCTCATGTAATGAGTAATGTTTTTCAAATTTTGTAAGAAGTATAGGTTATGTTCTTCCTTTTGGAAGTTCAATGTCTCATATCATTGGTATATTTACTTTAACTGTCGTGTTTTAAACTTTATCTGAAAAAGATAGTGTATGGACATTGGTAAACTTTTACACATGTGTTCGACAACGGATATGATATTTGCCTCGTACATGGTTCTTATTTGAATATCAAAAGCGAACAGTGTCATATTTGCTTGGAGTCATAACTTGTAAACTTTTCAAATGCAGCAATATTCATCAAACTTGGCAGTACATCCTAATTTGATTTGACACATGTCACCTTCAAGGACCTATATGTAAGGCTACATCTCATATCTCAGATCAATAGTTTTTTTTTAATGTATCTAAATTGTTACCCAAAAACAATCATTAAAGATCATATTATGAAATGTTTCACCTTATAAAAGTATAGCTGGAGTACAACAGTGCATTTGTCATGTATATCACTAGCATGGTCCTATCAGCAAGGTCAGAGTGTGTCACGTGCTACATAAAGACACTCACACCGCCAGAAGGTTAAGTTCATAGCAATAAAGGATTAATGTAATTGTGTACATTTTCTGGCGGATAACGTTTAAACTACCAATAAAATAGATCATAATTCGATATAGCTATGACTTCAGTTTCAAAGTAAAGGTCACAGCCAGGAGAAAAATAACTCATCGATCTCTATCCACTGGCAGGTATACTATTCAAACTAATGTGGGCAATTCCATGCAACTCTAACCTAATATATATTCATGCTTTATATTGACTAAATTATTCATAGTCGTACCCGCTTCACTAAAGGTCAAGGTCAAAAACCGGGGTGGTCACTTTCCTCTTGTTTTATCTAGGCTGTCATTGTTTAAAAACATCATATATTTTCATGAAATTTTAATCTTGCTTTATACCTTATAACCTAGCAGGTATGTAAGTCTAAGGTCATCGTTTGGAAATGAGCACGAAATAGGTAAATAATGTGATCTGCCGTTCCAGTGGATTTTACTTATATCTTAAATCTTATCACTGTTTTGGGACAGTATTCAAAGTTATATACTTTGAGAACGTTTATACTGCGAACATTTAACATCAAACCTTGTGCCAGAATTTCGAAATCCTTAATGCTTTGAGCATGTACATTTTAAATACCGTTGCAGTGGAATTTTTATCTAGTTCCAACGTCTAAGTGCTCCATAGAAAGTGAGACAAGGCATGCAAGAATATGTGGAAGCAATGAATCATTACATGAATTTTAAATTTTCTGCCATACCTCTATTTTAAGAGAACTCACTCACTAATCTGAGGTGGCTTTTAAGTTGAAAGATCGGCACATTTACATAAACGTTACACCGAATTCGTCATTTAACCATTTTCTGAGGGCCAGCCAACGTATGCATTTTGAAGATAAAGTAAAATCCAGAAGAAATCTAAGAAACAATGTTTTCTAGTATATAGTTTTCTAGTATAATCATATATATATATATATATATATATATATATATATATATATATATATATATATATATATATATATATATATATATATATATATATAAAGAATGCAAATCATATGGCGAATAACAACCCTCTCAAGCGTACTGGATCCACCAAGGGATCACGTCTGTCAGGGATTAATTAAAATAGATGCAATAAACTGACGACGAACAGTACGAAACTAGTAACTAACTAGCCTAAGCGCTTTCGACTCTTAATGAGTCTTTTTCAAAGGCAAATACAAAACATAGTTACGACAAACAAATAAACACTAAAACGTTGCGTTTGTAAACCTCTACATTTCTATCTTCACATGTGCTAAAACTATAAATACAACCAGCTTGTATAGACTAGTTGCGGAAACTGAAAACGTTGTATCAACGTTTTCAGTTTCCGCAACTAGTCTATACAAGCTGGTTGTATTTATAGTTTTAACACATGTGAAGATAGAAATGTAGAGGTTTACAAACGCAACGTTTTTGTGTTTATTTGTTTGTCGTAACTATGTTTTGTATTTGCCTTTGAAAAAGACTCATTAAGAGTCGAAAGCGCTTAGGCTAGTTAGTTACTAGTTTCGTACTGTTCGTCGTCAGTTTATTGCATCTATATATATATATATATATATATATATATATATATATATATATATATATATATATATATATCTGTGTGTGTGTGTGTTTAATACAATAGTATATATCTCGGAAAGTGGGACAGTCGCGTCCTCAATTTCACTGTCTGCAATAACACTAGTAATTTCTTAAGTCAGTGATGCCTACAGGGTTGTGTGACTAGCATCTAATTTAACCCAGTGCTCTTCCCATCAATCAGAGATCTGTATGTTGACAGTCATGATTTCGACTTACTGCATTGTGCCTCTGTGCATTAGACAGTGACTGATCTGAAATTTGAAAGACGGGCTGATACTATCACGTGACCTATATGGCGTGATATAAAATGATGCCTGTGCTTTACCAAGATTCATCCGTTTAGGATAAGATTGCATCTTCTTCTGAGCTGCTAGGTAAGATTGGCCTTTATTATTTCAACTTTCTGGGTAATTACACGTGTGAATTTTTCATCAAAGGCATAATTTTCAACTGTAGATGTGGATGTATGAAATTATAATTTTATCACAGAACTTTTGCTTGTCTTAATGGTAACAGAGAAATATCCTTCTTATAATTCTTACTATTGATAAAATTTCTTTCGCGAATAAATATGTGCAGCTTTAATTATTTTTCTTCTTTCGTCTAATGTAAAGATCTTTGCATGATTTCAAAGTTTCAAAGAATTCGTATCATTGTAAATCTGATAATTATTTATGCATGCATTTAACAGTAGAGTACATGCAACTTATGTCAAAGCGAGACTTGTTTTAAATTTATGGTATGCAATTTCTAAAACAATTATGTAGTTACAAAAATGTTAATGTAAATCTTTATGCATTTATTTTCATATTTATTTACTAATCCATTTGATGCTTTTTAGTAGTAGTAGTAGTAGTAGTAGTAGTAATAATAATAATAATAATAATAATAATAATAATAATAATAATAATAATAATAATAATAATAATAATAGTAGTAGTAACTAGTCATTATGTATTACATATAATGAAGATAATGGAGCAAACTTTTCTTCCCAAATTCCACTGGTTGCCGATTGGTCTAAAGTACTCGCTTTTAGGTATCACTGCAAACTCACCTGTCAGCGTGGGTTCGAATCTGCGGCTCATTCAATGTGTGTATGTGACAAAACTGCTAGCTTCTCTTAGGACGATGGTTCTTACCAAGTTTTTCTCAGATTCTTCCTCCAACATTTATATTGACCGCCATATAAAGTTGATCTTTCGATGAGAAATGGCGATAAACAACAAAGATACAAAACTCAATTAGACTTTATCGTTTACAATATGAGAAACTGTAGAAAGTAAGACAATGTGAACGTTTATTCTTTGAAAAGTGAAAACATTAGGAATTAAAACCAGACAGTGATGAAATATTCCTTGTGTAATCATGGATAAGTAAAACGAGGGTGTTAAGACAGGACCCACGTGAACTGTTTGCAAATATGCAGTTTAATGGGACGTAACCTGTATTAACCGGACGTATTCAATAATACTTGCGAATTACTTACCCGTAACTAGTTTCCCCTAAAAAAAACGACAAGTTATTAAACAAAGTTAACGTTTCTCCTGACAGTTTCTTTCGGTGAAGGGATGGGTCGGCGTTGGTGAATTTTCATTGGACGAAAATGGAATCTCGTAAATGAGAATAATAACCCATGTCTATTTTGGAACCCATTCTTGTTAAATTCAAATGATAGTATTTATGCTAATCCAGGGTATAAATTAAAGCATCGACAATTAAGCAGTGCTAATTTCTAACAGTCCACGGCTGGTTTGAATGTTTCCTCTGACAAGGTGCTTCAAACAAGCCGTATTGTCCCCACTCAACATTGACGTCATTAGAAGAAATTGCCATGCTTCGCATCACCCATCAGCTATCACGATTTTGAGATAACTACATCTGTTGTGGACATACACGTAGACCCAGTTGGCCATTAATTTGAAGACCAAGTTTTGTATTGGACCTTCTGTTGTAGTCAAACTGTCAAATGTACTTACCAAACAATTCAATCCAATGTCAAACTTTTCTCAAAGTATTTGAAAACCGAATTTCAGATTTAGTACAAATACAGCGTCCTTAGTTCTTCCACTTGTACCTTCTACCTCATATATTGGGGGGAGGGCATATATATATCAGTAGTAATAGGGGACCCCTATTACTACTTATATCCAGTGATACTTTACAATATGTTAATAATTGTTTACTGTTCGGAAAAAGAACTTAATAATAAGCTCAAGCATGTTTTCTAATTTTTAGGAAATTTAAATGAAAAAAGATTTTTTCACCAAAAACATCCATGTTGTCATTGAACATGCGTCTCTTGATAGTACTGTTTTAATTAATGAGTTTGAGAGTGGAAAAGTACACGTGTCGCCTGAATTGTTGCGACTTGAAATTACCATTGCTTCAAACGAACATGCCTTCTGAAATAAATCATCAACTGCAGCGATAAATGTTGCTGTCAATGAGCTCACAGCGCCTTATATTAAATTCAAAGAGATTTTAAAAAAGTGTATTGCATATGAGAAATAAATCTATAAATTGATAGATCACTGAGTCGGTAAAACAACAAATAAAAGACAACATACAAACATTAAAATAACCAATTCAATTATGCTGAAAAACTGCTGCGGAATGGTAGTGAAGATGAAGCCTGTATGACGGCTTGTTGAAAAATAGTTGGAACAATTCGTATAAATATGACCACCACACTGGAAGCAACGTACGTCAGGTGAGTACTACAGATCAAACTTTTGCCCTAGCCTGATCTATCCATACAAACTGAGCACCGTTTAATGTGCAAGCAAAAAAATAAACCACGATCAAACATATACTAACGTAGCAAAAGATATCCAATCTAAAACATAATCAGCAAGAGCCATCAAGGCAATGCTGAAGACCCATATCCTCGTCAATAATCGCTATCACAACTTATTCACTAAATATGTGTCGCTTTCATGTTGTTGTCAGTTAGAGATTAAGTATTATATAATATGCATGTTCAACAGCTTGAAAACGTTCATTTTAGAGATCTACATAAGCAAGTTCATTTTAGAGATCTCCATAAGCAACATTTAAGAGATCTCCATAAGCAAGTAGTCACCTTTAACCAGAACACAGTGTGATTTTACATTTTCTCGACTACAGTGATCTTCCAATTCGGCATATTCCAAAACCTGCATCTGCATCGTAGAAACAAAGCCAAGAAGGGTGTCTTGCGTACAAAGATAAAATTGCGCATGCACTATTATGCAAAGATCTCTTTCATTCTGTATTACAGGAACGCGTAACCTGAAAAATTAACATGCTGGCTTTCATCGTGCAGCTAATGGCCTTAATTTTAATAGGACATGTGACTGCCACTAACTTTGGTTTTGGTAGCAACTATTTCCCTAGCCTGATCTATCCATCGTTCGGACTTCCGAGTGGTGGTTGGGGTGGTGGATATAGCTATATGAGCGGCTTTGGCGGGTTTACGTTTCCAAGCAGCTATGGATATTTACCAAAAAGCGTTAAAAACTCCGTCCCTCTCTCCCCAGAAGGCGGATACGGAGGTAAAGATGATTTGTAAACGGTGAATTGAGCGATTCTCTTTTTGTTTCTCTAGCCAACAATCTTTAGGACTTCTCTATCTTCCTTTATTCTCTTTAATCGCATAAGTTTATTTTACACTTTATATTTTTGTTTATATTGAATCCGAAGTAGTCATGCTACGTTTTCCGCTGCAGGAGAAATTCCCCCTCTCTCTCTCAGTCTCTGTCTATCTCTCTGTATCTCTCTCTAATGTGTGTGTGTTTATATATGCATAATTTAATGTGATTTTTCTATCCTGACCAGCTGATTTCATGTACAGGTGACGATAGTACTGATAAACAAATAAAGGACGTTGGTACCAAACCATTATTAGTAAATCTCAGTTGAATTATATGGATGTATTTCACGTGCTTGAGTGCGTGCGAGCTTGGGCAAGTTGGTTATTGTGTTTTCTCCGTTTGATACTGTAAGATAGCCATTTCACGCTTATTCAGTTGTTAAAATTGAACACGTTGTTTTATGAGGAATCTAAAGTATTACTCGCTTAATCAACGCTGATCATTAACATTTGGAGTTCTATTTATTTTTCAGTTGTTGTCTTAGTTTTCCTCCTTGTTCTATTCAGCCTGATAAGGATGTATTATATTCCAACCATTTCAGAAAATGATGTAATCTTGTAAGTACTATAATTCGCTTTTGAATAGTTTAGTATGGTTCTAATTATGATACTTATATTATAATTATGTTTGTTATCATGCTAGCTACACTTAATATATTTTATCACTATTTTTATACGCTTTTGGGTCATCTGTTTCGTCCAAACATCTCCCAGATCATTCTGGTAAGCAGTTTCTCCTTTCAAACTGTCTGGCCCTGGGTCGAACAATGCTTTGGTTTCATCTGTTTCATGGATTTGTAATAGTTTTACATCGTGCTAGTTTTGGGAATCTTTTTGAGGTTAACGCATATTCAATGAAAGGTATATTGTAAAATTATTGTCGAAAACATTAAGTTCATACAGAAGTAAGATCGACTTCTTGGTAGGATTTTATTTTCTTGCAGTCTTCATTGTGACATTCGACAGGTTATGTATGAACGATCTGTTTCTTAGTATCTACTCAAAATTTGCATTCCAGCAGGCTGTATACTCTGTAACTTACAGTAATTGTAACAAAAATGATACTGGGATTAAAAGGAAGGCGTTTAAACAGCTATCGATGCATGAAAACGTACGAAGAGCTATAGATGTAGAGTGATTAGTACCAATTGTGTATCTATATTTGATGTGTACTTAATGTGTGGTATAGTATTTTGATCAGCGCGAGCTCAACAAACATTTCACGTTGAAAATAAAATGCTTTTAGCAAAACCAAGTATTTTTTCCCATTAGTATTGACACATTTTGATGGTAAGACTTCAACATTTTAAGCTAATAAATAAATGTTTCGTTTTGTTTGCGCTAAAAATACTTTATATTATTTATTTTTCAGATTCGGTTAAAGCGGAAACTAGTTTCTAAATTTATCATTTTCGTACATACTTCAGGAAACACATACTATAACTAAATATATAATTGAAACGTATTCTTTATCTCTGAACCAAATAAAGTGTGGAATGTTCAAAATACTTTCTCATTTTCATTTGTTCTGGTTAAGATAACTTTTTGTTCTGTTTTCTTTTTCTGTCATGAAATTTATGAATATGACAGGTATAACTTTTATTTACAACCATACGGGCAATGTTGCATTTCTTCATTTAAGCTTCTTTTACGGTGAAATAACAATCTGTTTGTCATTACAATTTAGAGAATCTTCAATGCTAGTATTTTAGAAGCAGAAGTTCTACAGAATTTGACAATATGGATTTAGCGAATTCAACATTGAAAAAAGTTACGAGAGCTCGCTGATAAGAAAAGATTTCAGAGGAAGAGGATGCAGTTTCATCCAAGACCTGACTCAACCTTCAAGTGCAGTAACTGCAGTAAGGATTGCCACTCCCGTGTGAGGCTCCATAGCCACAGAAGACGCTGCACAACTACAAATTGGGACACCTCTCATGGGCGCATTTCGATCGTCTCTCGAGACTAACGGATGCCAGCTATAGCTATCATCCCATAGTACTACATTTATTATGTCATTTGAAACTTAAGAAATGATGGCAACTTTCAGAACTGTATTTTCGAGAACCTGGCAAATTTGCATCTTTGCGTAACATTAGTTTGACAGAGCAATATTTAAGCAAAACCAGTTTGGTTGCTAAATTCACTAAGATTGTATCGGGGCTTACACACACAATCACACACACACACACATAGTTGGTGTCTACTGTGCTCTAAATCGCCCAATGATAAAAAATACTTGAATTGTTATGTCAGTCATAGACTGCCAAATAGTTACATTTGTCTTCTTATGGCAATATGGCAATATTGAATATAATAATGAAAATGATAGTTAAATTTCGATTACTAAGAAATCAATCACTTGAGTGCTCGGCTAAACTACGTCTAATACGTTGTAAACTCAAAATTAACTGTAACTCAAACAAAAGCGCTTCGAGATAGTAAGTTTTAAGTGTATTTAATAATTTACTTTATTTTATGTAACCCAAGATTTTTCTCTTTTACTGTTCATCTTTAAATATGATCATATTACACAGACTTTCATTTCTTTCCACCAAACTAACTTATTTTTCTTGAGAATTGACAACTGGCTTGCAACTAATTGGCACAATCCTTTCACTATGAGCGTGCGTATGTATATGTTTGTCCACATAAATATGTATTTTGTACTTGGGTAAGTGTATGAGTGTGAATTTTATCTCCGAATTAAGATAGTCGTAAATCTTTGATAAAAGTATGTCAGATTTGATGAGAGCGTGGAACAATTACTTTCAAAATTTATAATGATAAAGAAATCCTAATATCTTCTTAAAAGTAATAGTTAGAATTAAAAACTAGGAAAAGTAATTTTCTTAGATGCGTGACTTCATTTGGTTAAGTTTGACAAATTGAAACAATTAATTCCATTAATGTGAAACTACAACAATAAGTCCAGTACGCGTGCTAATGAATTAGTCTCGGACAAAGGGCAATCGAAGGTAACATCGAAGTTTGTTCTTAAAGCATTGCCTTTTTTGCGTATCATGACTTATGTGACAATTGGTTTTCACAGCTCAGATATGGAAACGAATGGTATGTGGGACAGAAGTAAAAAGTAAATGAATGTGGAAGTGCACCTCCCTCTCTCTCTCTCTCTCTCTCTCACACACACACACACACACAAACAAGCATGCGGAAATGTAATAACTTTTAATTCATATTTTCTTTTATAGTTTTTAACACAAAATGATTGGATCAGCCTAAGTCAACTAAAACGCTTCAGTAATGTACTAGTACTACTGGCATCTGTTAAGCAAATCCGTTAGGATCAATTAATAATTTCAACATGACATCATCCATGGCATCCAACCAAACACCGTTATCTGACTCGTTCGACCACATATTGATTCAATTTTTACCCCTAATATGCATTTCCCTGTAAAAGAGAAGAATATATTTCTAGTCTATTTTTGTTTTATAACTAAATATTTATGACCAATAACATGTTTGATACCCGTTACCGAGCTTTTCAAGATTCATTATGAGATGATGACATTAGACACGTGTAAATGCTTTTACCTATTGGAATGGAGCGTATAACTTGTGGCAGCCTGTATGGACAAATCATGACTGCATTAAAATGGAAAATAAGCATAATACTTAAAGAAAACAAGTAAAACTGACTCAGATGTTGTAGACATCTTTCCCCGAGTACAATATACCTAACTTCTATTTAAATTTATTTTTCATGTATTCGTATTTGTGTGTGTGTGTGTCAGTGTGGTCACATTAAGTACTTTCTTATCTATCTTTATTTTATTTCGTCATTTTTATGTAATAGTTGACTATCCCAGCACCTGTATACTTTCTTTAATAAACTTTCATATATGTCTATATTTACGTCTTCGTGGTTTTCCTCGGTCAATGTAGGTATGTTTGAATATTTACAGCAGTTTCCTGGGTTATTATAGTTTTCCCCTGGGTTTTCCTGGATTCTTCCGTTACCAGACATACCGTCTGTCATGTATAGCATGTCATATGCTGTATAATGGCGTTAAACTGATAACAAGCAGCAAACTGTTTAACTTGAATAAGAGGCAGGAAATGGCTTTAAATGTACTATGACGTAATATATCCTGATTACACGAATCTATTAAAATTACCCGTTGTACGTTAGACAGGGCACTAATAATGTTTTCGATAGACAGTTGCGTCAGCTGACAAAATAAAAAGAAAAAAAAATTAATGCAATTTAATTTTATACATTACGGAATACATGTAAAGATAAAGAAAGGAAATGCAATCTTTTTATAAAGGATATGGATGAAAATATAATTATAGTTTTAGTGATATTTTTAATTGGAAGAAGCAATATATATATATATATATATATATATATATATATATATATATATATATATATATATATATATATATATATATATATATATATATATATATATATATATAAAGAATACAAATCATATGGCGAATAACAACCCTCTCAAGCGTACTGGATCCACCAAGGGATCACGTGTGTCAGGGATTAATTAAAATAGATGCAATAAACTGACGACGAACAGTACGAAACTAGTAACTAACTAGCCTAAGCGCTTTCGACTCTTAATGAGTCTTTTTCAAAGGCAAATACAAAACATAGTTACGACAAACAAATAAACACAAAAACGTTGTGTTTGTAAACCTCTACATTTCTGTCTTCACATGTGCTAAAACTATAAATACAACCAGCTTGTATAGACTAGTTGCGGAAACTGAAAACGTTGTATAATTCCCTAAAAGTCTACAAGCCAAAGCGACATCTATTTTTACTGGATACGCCGCCTTAGAACATTGAAACCAAGCGGTCTAAACCAAGAAGACTAGAAAATGAAAACTATTCACTAGTAGAATTTAACATTTTCTAAATCTTCTTATTATCCTTCAATTTTTACTATAAGAATAACCGGTATAGAATCAAATATCCGGGATATAATCTGCGTTGCATATGTACACAAAGTAAAAATAGATGTCGCTTTGGCTTGTAGACTTTTAGGGAATTATACGTTTTCAGTTTCCGCAACTAGTCTATACAGGCTGGTTGTATTTATAGTTTTAGCACATGTGAAGACAGAAATGTAGAGGTTTACAAACAACGTTTTTGTGTTTATTTGTTTGTCGTAACTATGTTTTGTATTTGCCTTTGAAAAAGACTCATTAAGAGTCGAAAGCGCTTAGGCTAGTTAGTTACTAGTTTCGTACTGTTCGTCGTCAGTTTATTGCATATATATATATATATATATATATATATATATATATATATATATATATATATATATATATATATAAAACAAATTGACTAATTACACACGATGATTATAGATCATCGTTACACGTTTAACATAGTACTAATATTTTGTTTTCGATGAACAGTTGTGCCAGCTCAGAAGATATAAAGAAGCCAACACATTTGATCATATATGTAGGTGAAATAACAGAAATGCGATTCTTGTAATTCGTTGGCAAAGGATCTTGGTCCAAACGTTAGATATTTAGAGGTCTTTTTTTATCGGACAATGCGAAATCTATAAACACATGTCTTCCAGGAATGCATTGTATTATCCTTTGTTAGAGGAGAATGTATGTTTCAAAAATTCAAATAAAAGACAACAATCGTTTTTAAAAAAATTTGGTATATACATTTGTTTAAAAGGTTGTGGATTGTTTCATATCACATCTCGAAGGTACAAATACCATATTCACTGCCTGCCCCATAATGATAGATGTTAAAGGAGCCTAGTGATGTGGCGTTATGCAATTAAATTGTAGATAGCCCATGCATAGGTCCAGATACACCTTTCGGGATACCAATGGAAGTTTCATCGAGTGTTTCAAGCTGTAAATGCCGGACTAATTTATTCTATCAATATACCACTCCGAATGCTCCAGTTATGTGGGCTTTGAAATAGTAAGGAAAAAAAGATAAAACGCTCCCAAACATTTCTGAGAAATTTGCCTTTCTCATATAAATCTGGCATTAAGGCTGAATTCGGGATATACCCTGTTGCAAATGCGTCGAAACTGAAACAAAGAGAATGCAAACGAAGCAGAAAAACCGACGGGATATATGCGCCAGATGAGATAATGAGCATTAAAGGCGTTTTGGAAGGCGTGGAGTATGGAACCCAAAGAACGCAACAAAGGAAAAAAGGAAACAGCAATTGAAACATTTACGCAACATGAAAAGAAGAAACATAACACAATGATCCTAGCAGATGAAAGCCGAGATAGAGTACAAATGGTTAATTCCATTGCATCATGTAACTTAGGGATAAACAAAATGATAACATATTTCACTTATTTAAAGCAACAGAAAATCATATCCATATTCTCAATTTAGACTGTCACATAATTAATATATCAAAACTACTAATGAAAATTGAATACAATTTGTGAAAACAAAGACATTATATTATTTCTAAAACTGCAAAGAATTATACAAATAATATAACTTATAATAATATAATTTAAAATAGTATATTCTCCTATTTCCTACGTTGACTTTAGATTGTCAAAATGTTGACTAATGTTTCATATTGGCTTCGTATTGCTAGAAACATATGTCTTAACATCGTAACGTATTATGAAATACATTGATTGCAAGCAAATAATGCAGGTTCATGCATGGTATGCTTCAGGTTATTCGCTTTGTTTGTGGATGAACTATAGAAGTTGTTTCGTCCATTTGAAAGTAGAGATGATAATGTCAACTGTGTCAACAAGTTTACCGACTCGAAAATGAAAGTAAGTTTCAAACATGCAATAGAATGTGATATTGGCAATGTCCCTAACAAAGGTGTTAGACGCATCATTGAAAATATCATTCTGTTAATTTATACAACTCTTTAGGAGAAATGTTCCTAAGTTTCGTAAATTGAAAGGTTCATTTTATGACCAGTGTTATTTAGGGTTTACAATAGCCAAATAGACAAGCATACCGAGTCTAAAATATGTCGAATATTTATCAAATAAATACCATTTTTTTCAAGTCAAAACTATTACTTCGATAAGAATTGAAACGGAATGATTTAGCAAAACACTAAAAGCCTAAGAGCCGTCTAGATTTCTGCTAGCTAAGCGTACTGACAGTTTGCTTTGTATCCTTCCCATTTTAAGGTTTTGATCCAATATTTGGATGTAGGCTAGCGATAGAAGCCATACTCGTCACACAAA
Organism: Potamilus streckersoni; assembly: GCA_016746295.1. Taxonomy (NCBI): domain Eukaryota; kingdom Metazoa; phylum Mollusca; class Bivalvia; order Unionida; family Unionidae; genus Potamilus; species Potamilus streckersoni. Next base: position 2,188,146 of record JAEAOA010000534.1, read on the forward strand.
TGGGTTCCTGCCAATGGAGAGCATACAACAAACATGGAATAAACAGGCGGTTATAATAACAGACATACACATTCATACATACACACACAAACACACACATATATATATATATATATATATATATATATATATATATATATATATATATATATATATATATATATATATATAAAGAATACAAATCGTATGGCGATGTAGAGGTTTACAAACACAACGTTTTTGAGTTTATTTGTTTGTCGTATATATGTACTGTATTTGCCTTTGAAAAAGACTCATTAAGAGTCGAAAGCGCTTAGGCTAGTTGGTTAGGTTCGTACTGTTTGTCGTCAGTTTATTGCATCTATATATATGTATGTATGTATGTATGTATATATATATATATATATATATATATATATATATATATATATATATATATATATATAATATGAATTTCATCAAAATTTACTTTACAAGTTCTGGAACTCCGAAGAAATGCATGTAGGGGGTCCAAACTATGATGTACATCGCATAATTTTATTGTACCTTTAAAGCAGAAAACCCAATCTTCTTACTGAACACAACACGATATTACTGTGATAGTATATAGCGCATTTATGATAACTGAAATTACAATAATTAATATTCTAACATTTTTATTCCAAAACAATCAATGAGAGGGATGCAAGTGGTTTAATAGCTCTTTTTCCATGGCTATAATCACATGCACATCAAATGGAATTGACTCAGCTAATAAAGCCAGTCCAAGGCAATCAGAAAAGCAGAGTTGAGTTGGATCCACCAAAAAACCACAATATCCATTCATTTCAGACCAACAGAAACAGTTAATTTCGAATTCGCATTCATTGACAACAAGACCTTTGTTACAATCCTGTAGTTAAATTAAGTGTTAAGATTTGAATGTTTCTGTTTTATTACTGTTTTAATTGCATTTCATTGTATCATTACATAAAATTATTGTTATGTTGATCATGTAAGAAACATCGTGTAAGCATGATTGTAGCATGAGTGCTTTGTCGTTACAAGTAAAGGTCATGAAAAGCTATGTAAATGATTGGCTGTGACTACGTCATTTCTTGTTTGCGATTTTGTAATACACTGATATGGTTTCAAAATCACGTGTCCTTCGTGTATGTGAAAAGACGTATTAGTTTGTTTCAAATGCTCGGTTACCAGTAAGAAAAGTTCAGTCTCAGTCGTAGAATTCGTACTCATAGTTGAGAGTCACTAATGTAGACTTATGAATACATTGAAAGGTATTTTTATGCTGGAAAGAGTTCTTTTTTCGTACGCGTGGAACAACATGTGCATTATTAGTGGCAGTAGCTGTACTTTACATACTTTCAAAATAATGTTTTCTCCTGGAGAATAACACTACTCGCTTTGGACAAAGATATTTGCTGAAATTACTTCTAAATTGGAACAGAACAATATAAATTATGGTTCAGTGTGTAAATTCTGAACTTTTTGTGTTAGCTTCGTCTGGCGTCATCATCTGCCATATTGGAACATAAATGGGATTCAGACTGTATCAATTTAGAACTGCCTATTTACAGGACTTATATGTTTTCATAACGTTAGAACAAATTTGTGCATCTCCTTCGTAAATCGTAAGCCATATTTCATATATTTACTTTTCTCCGTGTTTTCTAGAGAAATAAATTGATTATTTTTAAAATTTATAAAGCTTGTTGTCTTGACTCTTTCTTTGTGTTACTTTGAACGAGCCGATACGTAACACTTTAAATGTCGATTTTAAGTAGACCAAGCTTGCGACGCAGTTTAAAGGTCGAGTGACAGTTCTATCTTCGCATTAATTTTGTTGCTGAATATTGATGAATCTACGGTTATGTATTTAGTTTGGAATGAAGCAAAAATTCAATTACTTTGTTTCCTGTATTGTATTCTTTTCAATTAGTAAGCTTTAGGTAGAAGAAATAAAAAATGAGGATATAAGAAACAGTTTACTGCATTTATATGGGAAATATTAACTCGTTTTTTTCTTCGGAGGAATATTGCTCTTCTTACGTCGTGCAATGTTACTCAGAAAAACTCGTCCAAATTTCACTTACAAATGCAGCAACATATAATTTTATGTTAATATCAAACAAAGGCTGAATCACAGTAGATTGAGAAGTATGGATGATTCTAAATGAAAGACTATTATTTTGAAATGTGACATTATGGATAAAGGAGACTACTTATAAGTAACAACTGTGCGAGTATGGATGCATAGAATAGTTTCAAGATTGAACTGTACCATTATGAATACAGATGAATAATTTTTAAGTATGAACTGTGCCATTATGAATACAGATGAATAGTTTTAAGAATGAACTGTGCCATTATGAATACAGATGAATAGTTTTTAGTAAGACCTGTGCCATTATGAATGCAGATGAATATTTTCAAAATTGCACTGTACTATTATGAATACAGATGAATAGTTTTAAGTATGAACTGTGCCATTATGAATACAGATGAATATTTTTAAGTGTGAACTGTGCCATTATGAATACAGATGAATAGATTTAACTATGAACTGTTCCATTATTAATACAGATGAATAGTTTTAAGTATGAACTGTACCATTACGAATACAGATGAATAGTTTTAAGAATGAACTGTGCCATCATGAATGCAGATGAAGTTTCAAAATTGCACTGAACCATTATGAATACAGATGAATCGTTTTAAGTATGAACTGTGCCATTATGAATACAGATGAATAGTTTTAATTATGAACTGTGCCATTATGAATACAGATGAATAGTTTTAAGTATGAACTGTGCCATTATGAATACAGATGAATAGTTTTAAGAATGAACTGTGCCATTATGAATACAAATGAATAGTTTTAATTATGAACTGTACCATTATGAATGCAGATGAATAGTTTTAAGTATGAACTGTGCCATTATGAATACAGATGAATAGTGTTAAGGATGAACTGTGCCATTATGAATACAAATGAATAGTTTTAATTATGAACTGTACCATTATGAATGCAGATGAATAGTTTTAAGTATGAACTGTGCCATTATGAATACAGATGAATAGTTTTAAGGATGAACTGTGCCATTATGAATACAAATGAATAGTTTTAATTATGAACTGTACCATTATGAATGCAGATGAATAGTTTTAATTATGAAATGTGCCTTTATGAATACAGATGAATAGTTTTAAGTATTACTTTGCCATTATGATTGCAGATGAATATTTTTAAGTATGAACTTTGCCATTATGAATACAGATGAATAGTTTTAATTACGAACTGTACCATTATGAATACAGATGAATAGTTTGAATTATGAACTGTGCCATTATGAATACAGATGAATAGTTTTAAGTATGAACTGTGCCATTATGAATACAGATGAATAATGTTAAGTATGAACTGTGCCTTTATGAATAAGATTATAGTTTTAAGTATGAATTTTACCATTATGAATAGTTTTAAGTATGAACTTTACCATTATGAATACAGATGAATAGTTTTAAGTATGAACTGTGCCATTATAAATGCAGATAAATAATTGTAAGTATGAACTGTGCCATTATGAATACAGATGAATAGTTTTAAGTATGAACTGTGCCATTATGAATACAGATGAATAGTTTTTAGTAAGAACTGTGCCATTATGAATGCAGATGAATAGGTTCAAAATTGCACTGTACCACTATGAATACAGATGAATAGTTTTAAGTATGAACTTTACCATTATGAATACAGATGAATAGTTTTAAGTATGAACTGTGCCATTATGAATACATATAATAAGTTTGAGGAGGAACTGTGCCATTATGAATACAGTTGAATAGTTTTAAGTATGAACTGTGCCATTATGAACACATATAATAAGTTTGAGGAGGAACTGTGACATTGTTGATACAGATGAATAGTTTTACGTATGAACTGTGCCATTGTAAATACAGATGAATAGTTTTAACTAATTTGTCGTGAGTGAAAACAAGCTAGATCCAAACGATTCTCGATTTTTATGCTGCTTGATAACGAACAGAAATCAAAAAGTTACTTTTCTTAACAAATTATAAATCAAAGTGCAACTCTTCCTTCGTATAAATAGAACAGTTTACTTACACAATATCATTTTTCAACACAGAATGTATATGGAAGTTCAGTAGGATATCATATAGTTTGATTCATTTAGGTGACGATCAATGTAACAACGTTGACACCTAAGGTATTTAAATTTCACAACTGGGTGTTGTTGGATACTGATGAGAATGGATGGTTACTGTATGACGAAATACCATATAAACTTTGATATTTGCATTAGTTGTTTTGTAAAAGCTACAGCCATATAGTCGTAACAACACAAGAATATTAAGCCTAACAACAGGGAGAAAACATGAATTTAAAAAATCAGCAACAATACTTTTCTCTAATACACATTCATGTAGACACTAATTTGTTAAGGCTATATCAGTATAAAACTTGAAATAATATGATTTCCTTTGTAAATGTTTACTAGCAACACCGCAGTGATAAAATTATAAGCAACAAAACTAGGCAGATAGACATCCACCATGCAAGAAAGGGGATATCTGATTGCATGATAGACATATGAGGCAAAAGTTGTCTTAAAGAAATTTAGTAACCAGCAGTCGATGTACCTTCCAGTAATGGCAGAATGCCGCCGTCGGAGTAACCGAACGTATCTAAAAGGTCAAAAGATTTACAAAATATTTAGCCTTAGAGCGAAACATAATGGATTCAATCCAACAAAGCACATTATTCAAAACAAAGCTTCAAATTATCACAATGTAAAAGTTTGTTTTCAACATTCTATTTTAGTTTCATCGAATACACATTATAAGAAACTGAATGCAGCAGCGAAAAAGACAATATCATTTGTCTTTTGCAAAATAGGTGGTGGATATTCTCTAAACGTACAGATAGTAAAGAAATATTAATAAGTGACTGTGAGATATCTACAAAAACGACATATGCCTGCTTTGATCGTGTTTACTTGTGAAATTGTAATGATTGCATTATGTTATCTGTCTCTAATTTTCAAAAGGATCTAAACGGGATAATAATTATGATAACGATGATGATGACGATGATGACGATAATGATAAAATAGGTAGCACAAACCAGCGTTTGTGTTGGTTTTAATCAAACTTAAACCCGAACTGACACGCAGAACATGCCAGTAAAACTTAGAAAATGCTGCAGTTCTAGAGAACCAGACGGATATGCATTACATTTCGAAAACGTTGTGAAGACAGCAGCATTGCTTAGTTTCCATATACCGGCATTCACTGATGGACTCAATAAACATAACTTTTAAAGAACACCTGTCAAAGATGTTTAGAATAGGATCGTAAAAGTGTCATCTTTTTTGGTACTGTACGTTTTCATGCGACAAAATTACCACCTGCTTTTTAGCCACATTTTTATATCCACGTTGGGTTGTAGCACCTGCAAGTCGTGAATCGCCCATACCATATCGGTTTTGACAGCAGTACACTAACAGTGTTCCGCTTGCATAGTTTGATATCCTGCACATTTGCATGCATTTCAATTCGCAATAGCATTTAAGTTTACTTACATTGGCCCGGACCATTTTATCAAATCCCATTGTTACCTATACACACTCTGACAATTCTTTCAGGAAATAAAAAATCAGGAAGAAACCTACAACATTGCGTCTGAGTATTTGAAATGGATTACTACACTTAATGTTTAGTACCCTTCGTTCATAAAACAGTACAATGGTATATGCCATACCTACAACACAAAAGTGGGTCAGGTGAGTGCTAAACTTCACTGCATGCAATAAAATGTCCAATAATAATTGGGATAACGTAGCAATTTTATAAGTCATGCACCACTTCGGAAGATTTATTACCACCATGCTACTTGATTTGACCAAACATTCCAATCAATCAAAAAGATCCTTTGACAGTCATGACTTTGACTTGTTGCACTATGCCTCTGTGCATTAGGCGTTATTTGGCTGGTTTTAAAATCTGAAAGTCTGAAAGATGGGGTCATGTTGTCGCATGACTTACATGGAGTCATATATAATGAGTCCTGTTCTTTACACAGTCGCTTCTGTTCAGAGTAAGGCTACAGATCCTGTTGTGCTGCTGGGTAAGTTTTACGCCACATTTGTATTTTTTTTTTCTCAAAGTGATGACATCTCCTAATTATTATTCCTCGAACTAATTTGTAAGATCTCCTTGTGTTGCTGTATTGTTCATTTTCAGTAATTTGTAGAAGGTATTTAATCTGACTGATTTATGTAATTAAGCACAAATTTTAAACTTTTGAATTAATTTTGTAATTAATGAAACAAATTAAAACTCTTGAAACATATTGCAATTATTGTTCTTATTTCTGATCATGAACTAATACTTTTATTTCAATATTGAATAATTACAGATACAAAATATATTCTGGAGTAGATATATTTCGGTTCAAATGCAAACCAAATATTTAATATACGGTGACAAGAAGGGAATGAAACTGTTTTCGCTTCATTAAATCTGTGGATATGGCATTTCGTGATTTTGATTCTGCCGATTCAGCGTAATTATCGCCCGTAAGACTGAGTAATAATTGAAAATTTGAAATATCAAGAGAATTAACTGACCTATCACCTAGACAGTGATACAGCACTTGGTGTGTAAACCTATCTTATTTCTCCTCCCCCTCCCAAACAAAATGTATAGATAGGATCCAAATCAGCAGCTTTCTCGCTTGCAGATGCATTGTGCATAACGTGCGTAAATGGATGTATTCTTTTTTTGCTTCTATTGAAACCAGGCATGTTACCAAACGGAGTCTTTAGGGTATATGACTGTTTAAATATTAGAAGTAATTAACAAATTTCAATGTGTTCTGATAAAGAGAAAATCCAAAGACAAGGTGATTTTTCCTTTTGCAAATTTACTAATTGGGTTTCACAAATGACAGAGATGTTATCGTTGAATATTGCTATCTTATTTTTATTATGTTCACTATGAAAGCTTAAATTTTCACATTCCACTTGAATTTGAAAGAATTTGGAAAGTACAGTGTCTATAAAAATATCAATCATTTCATTTACAAATCAATCAGGTCACAAAACAAATGAAACATGCAAGCAAAGACAAAGAAACAATCAATTAGACAAGAAACTTATTTTGGCAGAATTAATGCAGCGAAACGTTAGCCTGAATGTTTTCGTTATCTATGTAACTAATACTTAGGATCGCAACTTCTGAAATCATCTTAGTCACGTGACTGCTAAAATGCACCTTATCCCATACAGTTTATGGTTCAAGCAAACTTTCGACCTAGAGAAGAAAAAAGCATCAGAAACAAAAATAATTATATAAAATTCATTCATAAAAATGTAGAATAAAATTAATCTAACTGTTATCCCTGCATGTTATGGAATGATATATTAATTCAGCGAAATATAAACATTTCCAATAAAAAAAAACCCATGAATAAAATCTTGCAAAAATTGATGACGAAGGCCGAAATAAACACCAATAATTGTTATAACAGCTTAAAAGCTATGTAGGTGTCGCTGTCACCAGTTGCAGATTATTATATATTACAGAACACGTATATTCTCCAGCTTGAACACTTATGTCTTGGAGATAGTTTCATATGCAGGTCTAAACAATTAGTTTGAACTCGGCGCTATTTTAAAGGTTTGTCTAGTGAGATCTCTTATATAGTCATTTCTAAAACATGTCATTCTGTTGCACGTTAGACCAAAAAATGACGCTTTCCGTAGGAATATAATTCCGACCCTTTCGTAGTTACGTTTATTACGACTAATTCCTCAACGTACTACCTTGACTCCGGTGTGATTTCGTGCGCAAGTAATAGGCTGATTATTTGAAGAGAAAGCAAATAATTACAGAATAACTCCTCGCTTTTTGCATGGATGCAGTGAATAATTTGTCTCACAGTAATTAGTCATCTTGTAATATTATAACATTGTCATATTAGTCCTCTCTGTTACAGGAACTAGCAACCTTCAATATGAACAAGCTGACTTTCATCTTGTCGCTGATAGCTGTTGTAGTAATAAGCTACGTAACTGCCACTAACTTTGGTTTTGGCAGTTATTTCCCAGGCTTGTCCTATCCATTATCCGGTGGATTGGACGGTGGATACAGTCTATGGAGCGGCTTTGGCGGGTTCAATTTTCCCAGTAGCTATGGATTTTTACCTATAGGCGTTCAAAAGCCCGTCCCTGCCATTTTAGAAGGCGGAAGCGAAGGTGGAGAGGGTTTTGGAAATTGTGAATTAAAAGAATCTCTCTTTGCTCTTTGTCTCTAACTATCTATCAATATCTTTCTTTTTCTCCGTTTTTTCACTCTCTTTCTCTCTCTCTCTCTCTCTCTCTCTCACTAATTACTTTTGCAATGTTTAACACGCTAATATCTTTGTCTCGTTTCTTTACTGTGTCTCCCTGTAGACGGTCATTCGTTTACTTTAATGGACGTTATTGGGTTTCTAATCTGTTCTCTCTATCTCTCTCTGTTGAAAAATATGATTGCTTTTTTCTGCTTCCATGAATGTAATGATTGGCGATGATCCAAAAGTTTAATTAATGACTATGATGAAGGTAATATTTTGTGGACAAGGTAATGAAGTGTGATAGAGTGTACTTTGCATTTCGATTGCAATATATTACAAAGTAAATCTGCTATTTTTTAAATTATATTTCCTTTCCCGTATTATACAAATACAATATTTCCCCACCCTTTATCTCTTTCCTAATTAGACTATTTGCTGTAGAAGATAACTACTGGTTTTCATTCTTAATATCCTAAGCTTGAAAATGACATTGAAGCATGATACGATATAGATGATTGCTTATACCGTTGTTATATGTCTAGGCTGTACGACAATAGTACTGCCACGTTGGATATTGGTCTATACGTCCAAGGTCTGAAGTGATCAATCTCATTTGTAGTGTGTGTGTGTGTGTGTGTGTGTGTGTGTGAGTTGTTTAATAAAACAGCAATAGTTGAGCGAATATCGTGGCCTCGCAAGCAGAGTTACTCAATGACACATTAAACCAGTAAATCTATGCAAATTCAGTGGTCGGATTTTAACCCTTAGCCCTCTGGTCACGATCAAATAAAACTATATATGTCATAATGTCAACCCTTTATATAACTCACGACAATCTGACTTGGTATTATTGATATTTTCAGTCTTTGCCTTAGTGGTCTTCATGGTCCTAATTGGAACGACTTGGATAAATAGGACGCTCGCCACTTCAAGAAATGACGTGGTCATGTAAGTATTAAAAATTCATTTTTTTGTTAATTCTTAATTTTATGAAGCTTATCATGGTTTAAAACGCATTGTTTTAGACATGTACACAACATTCTCTCTATCTAAACCACTACCAGGTCACATAGGTAAAGGGCACAGTTGCCATTGTTTGTCTCTGGCATGAACCTCGTTCTGTTGACTGTCTGTTGGATTCCTTTCCTTTTCTGTTTATGTACGTTTTGTTACCTTTTGCTATTTATTTAAAAAAAATAACCATTGAGTTTTCAAGAAATGGTGTACTCAAGGTTTTGCAGAGGTCAGACTCAGTATATGACGTGTAGAGGTACCCATGTTGGAAACATCAATCAAAAGCTGACCATACATGTAAGGGTAGTCAAACCATCACCGTTACCTCTGGATTCCAATTAAAGATGGATTACCAAGTCACCATGTTCTAGATGATTTGAAGCTAAATTGTACTCAATGTGCTGTCGACAGTGGAGATTCGGCAGAAGCATTATGCTGTTTATGTGTGTGTGTGTATGTGTGTGTTATAATGTATTTGGAAGGGGAAACGTATTCTGTGGTATCTAATGTACTTTTCGGTTCATACTGTATACCTGACGGGTTTCCTTGTATATAACTAAAAATCGCTTGTTGGTCAGTACAACTTTCTATAACTCTCTGCATTTGTATTACAAACGTTACTGAGACTCTAAAGGAATGGCATTGAAGAACTATTAATACATACGCAAAAATCTATTTATACATACGAACCAATGAGGAGTTGTTCAGTAAGTGTTATGAAATATATGGTTTTATTTTAGCTATAAAGAATGCTGAGGAACATGTAAAAGATATTTTATATCAATTATGTCGAATAAAATGATTAGAGTTTGAAACAATATAAATTGTACGAATGAATATTAACTACTGGATTCATATCGTTTATCTATTGTTGAAGCATGATATGAAAAGATGTATGTCAACAAAGTTGTGTAATCAAAATATAACTATTCTGTACTAATAAATACACGTGAGGATAGATAAAGTTTGTTTGTAATAATTTTAGTGGTTTGTATTTGAAGCTAAATTCCCTAAGACTATTAGATTTTTAATTCCACCGTATTGTGCAAACATAACCTGATGTAAATATTTTATATCCACTATAAAGCATATTTGACATAGCACATACGGAATAACCACAACTACACTTTGTTATTGTTTACGTTTTTAATTTAGTTCATGAACACATATTGTATGTATTCCAATGTCTTTTTTCTTTGATTTGAAACAATGTTCATACCATTTGGGTTTCCATTAATAAATGTATTCAATCCACACTACAAATATAACAGACATCCCCTTGTAAATGTTGTTATGGGTAATGAAATGCATCACTCTTTGTTTGAAGGTTGCGTCCTCGGCTAAAAGATCAGTGGCTTTCATATGAAGTAGTTCATCATTAACGAAAAAGGCAAAGGACCAAGATTAGAGCCTCAACACTTGACATACTTTAAAGAATACGCAGCACTGCTGCATTTTGAAGTAGATTTAGTTGTCAGAAAAAATATAATGATAATAAAGTATGCTAAATCTGTGAGGAAAATAAATACAAATTTATTGAAGTGACCGTTTTAATGGAATTTCTTTCATACACAAAGTCTTAATCAAAACCCAAACGATTCAAACTTCATTCGGTAAATTTATTACCAACATTAGGTGCAATGATCAATCACACAGATACGTGTTTTTGTTAGATGTCTGTTTTTAACTACTATTTGTTATGAACACTGCAAACAGTTACAGTTAATATGTAAATTTCCGCTTGTTTGCACTCATGTGTATTTATGTTTTTTTCTTTTTCAGATCGTTTCAATGAAACATACACCTTTAGTTGACCTCCAATGCATAATGCCTCTGCACATATCTTACTGTTGATGTTACTTATATCTTTTTACACATTATTAATGCATGATTGTCATTTATTCCTGAAGCAAATAAAGTGTCAGGAGCTCATAATATGATTGTCTCATCTTATTTTGTTCTGGTCATGTTTAGTTTCAACTCCAATAGTTTTCATTCCATAAAGAAGAAATCGGAAAGATGAGTTGTTATGCCAGTTATTAAGCTTACATATCAACTTTTGGGGTCGGGTGCCGTAAATATATACGATGCATATGAATTAGTGTTTCTTCTCCGAACTCTATGTCAAAGACTTACACAAAATGGTACTAACAGCTGCCTCGCTGGGCGCTCAGTATTACGACGTTAGTGTTATAACTGGTAGGTCTGGTATCACAATAATGTGACTGGGTGGGACATCATGCTACATATTTGCGGCATGATGCTAGACATCACATTAACCTACCACACTGCAGACATCGTAGCGATATGAACGAAAAACTTTTAAGTTTACGTCACAAATCCAAATCACACACACACACACACACACACACACACTTCCCAGAGCTCATGAGCGTGTCATTCCTAAAACATTGAGCTAAGACGACAAAGCCAACTTACTTTTCTTTTATGCTTTCAGTTATATTGACTTTAAAATAAAAAAGTTTAAATGTCATTAAATATGACTTATGTTGAAATAAATTGGTTAATAAAACTTTAAGCAGAGCATATCAATACAGACATCAATCAATCTATCTGATCCCTCGTCGGTATTACATTCATTACATTCATTGTTTCACGTGTCTCGTAGAGGATGATGGTTACCTTCAGAACAATCTGGTAGCCTAGCAACTGCAACACAATGTATCATCTTATTTAGGATACCTATCTCTATAATGAATTACCTATCACTTTATTTAGGACACTTACCTAAATTTAGTCTGGATACCATATTCGTTGAAATGTTGCAGCTTACATTATTAAAATCAAACATATTGTAAATGTTTTCAATGACACATTTAGTTTGTTTAAAGCATAGCCTTTCATTGTTTTCTTCCTTATTATTTTTGGAGAGGTGCTGGGGCAGACTACTCTGTTGTCAGCCAAATAAATTGGCAATATCTTTTAAAGAAACACATTGACAATGCATTAATCTGTCAACATTTTATAGATCATCATGGGATATATTTGTTTCCTTTATGGTAGATTTTATTTGTTTGTTTATTATTGTTGATATTGTTACATGCATCATTCAAGTTTCAACCTACATTTATAAATGTTTAATTTTATGAAATAGATCTACAGGGGACAATGGTAGATCATATACCATTCGAGTAGAAAGAAAGGATATAAATTAATATAACGTCCGATATAAATTAAGAAGTAATCGATTTAAAGACGGACGCATAAGATTGTAGTATTGTTTATCCCAAACTGAAGTACACTGAAAATTAAACGATTTATTCAAATCTGTTAATTATTTGATTCAGAATGACGTCTTAAGAGTTTTATATGTATATTGGTTAAAATATGCAAGCATTGTAAGTATTTCTCGTGATGCAAAAGTGGCATAAAACGAGTTTGAGTTGTATTATTTTTATTCTTCTTCTTTCGTTTGTTTTCATCTCACCTGTTCTGTGCTGTGCTGTTCAGATTGTGCAGTAAGATGGAGCCTCGCAATATTAAACACACACACACACACACACACACACACACATATATATATATATATATATATATATATATATATATATATATATATATAATGTCGCCATCGCAGATTTGCAAGATCTTAGAAATTCGTTCATCAAAAAGAAACATCTAAATCATCAGGGTTATTCAACTTATCTTCACCAGGACCAGGTGACTTGGTTGGAGAGTTCTGGACTTTCCAGACCCCTACGATTAAAATAAGAAACGTAAACACACATAGGTACTTTCACTTCTTTTTTGTTATCTAACAATCGTTTTATTATTGCGCACGTGTTTTGGTTATACTCTAGATTTTGAGTAAACATACACAGACCTTTAATTTTGTCCCATTCGAATACAGTCATAGATGTTTTTTCTTTGCAATGCTGGAACCATCCCATTCATAACACGTAGCATGATTGACCCTGATGATTTCCAGTATATAATTATACATTTTAGTAAAAGTGTTTCAAAACTACAATTTCGTTTCAAATTGGATCATCGCGTTCAGATACATGCAAATAGAACGTTTGTCGTACACTTATAGAACAAAAGAAACCGATACAGCATTCCTGTCCTCAATTTCCCTGATTACGACAGACCTGTCGGAGTTGTATTTAATCTTATCTTCAATTTCTGACACAACTGCTCATGTGGTTTAGTGATATGAGCGTCCGCCTCGGATGCGGTAGGCTGTAGGTTCGAACACCGTCCGAGTCATACCAAAAACTTTACAAATGGAACTAACAGCTTCCTCGCTTGGCGTTCAGCATTAAGAGGTTAATGTTAGGACTAGTCGGCCTGGTGTCAGGATAATATGGCTGGGTTGCACATCATACTACATGTCTGCGGCATGATGCCCCAATGCTAGACATCACTATAAACTCTCACACTGCAGACGTCGTCATGATATGGCTGAAACAATGTTAAAGCTACGTTAAAAATCGAGATCACGCACACAAAAATTCAGACAAAGTTACATGTTGAGCAATATTTATAAATACGATGATAACGTGGAGTTGTTTCTTATCCATCTTTATTTCCTTGTTCACTGTCATCTAGCTTAGACATGTACAGGGATGTGTCAGAATTTCCGTTTTAAAACACACCGCTCTGGCGGACTAGTGTTTAGAACGTCCGAATTTAATACGGAAGGTCGCGGGTTCAAACCACACGCAGCAGGGAGGTGAACCCTACAAATGTTTGCTCGAGTTCTTTACCTAAGAAAGGTTCCTACTTCTGGCTGAAAAAAAATAAGGTCAATAACGCTAAACCGAAGTCTCTAACAGAGTAAATTTACATAGGTTAAAAACAGGTAATAAATCGTTCAGATTAGCTCAGTTTTGTTACCCTTTTGTTGAAGTATTTTTTCATGATTTTGTTTACTTGCGAACCGGACTCAATTTTTGTCGTTCACTCTCCCTGTCGCTACAAATTAACTAAAGATTTTATCCAGACCTATACGATGTCAGGATCTTACGTCATGTAGATTTATTGTTATGAATCCGAAAGGAACAGCTTGTGCTTTCGAAAAATGTTTTTAAACTTGATCATGTCCATATCCCTTGAACACCAAGTATAATAAATATTATGTAGGATATAATTATCTACCCCATTAAACACAACCAAAACATTACAGTTATATCTGATCATCTTAGGTATATGTGTGTATCGTTGTGTAACACAAATCACGTCAGTATTTTTATGTCTACCTCTGGAAAATGTTCTAGCTGGATTTGTTTTTCCAGGATCACATCATTATAGCCTACGAGATTATTAATGAATCCATCTGAGGCATCTACAGATGGAGCTTCATTAATAATGGCGATAAAATCAATAATGTCGTCACGGTTTTTATTAATTGATTTCGCCTTCTCGCTAAATTCCTTAAGTATTTCGTAGCAATACTGAGCATCTACAGACGTTTCGATTAAATATAGTTTTCTCCATCTCAATTATCTCATAATTAAATTTAATAATAATTGTGCTTTACCTGATCCAGATGGACTTATTATAATAATCCTTATAGAATTTGGTACTGCTGGATAGTGCTTTACTGGTTCCTGTGTTCGTGTCGCCGAAAAGTCAATTATTGTATTCATCTTATTAACATGAGTCTATATTGTGTTCGATGTAGATTATTTACACCTACCACTGGAATGACAACAATAATAACGAAAAATAAACGACGTGAATTAATAGGCAAATGTGTAAAATGTGGTACACAAAAAATATAAACTGATCTCCATGTCTTATTCAGGGACAAAGACAGGCGGAAATATTGTTGCTTCTTTAGAAACATTACCTGGATTACCATGTACTAAATACGCTGGTGAGAAACTCTTTCCAGGATATAATTATTGTGGTCATGGAAATCGACTTAATATCTGACTTTATCATCAAGACCAATTATGACCCGGAAAGTATCCAATAATTTCAATACCTACATTTTGATGTCAGTACTCCCAATGAAGTTCGTCAAGCAGATATTTTGTTTCTACCACACGATAATATTAAAACACGTGGACGAAAGTCACGCACGTGCAAATACGCATTAACTTGTTGACGTTGAAAGTAGATATAAAGCAGAAGAGCCAGTACCAACAAAGACAGCCTCTGAACCTGAATCTGCATTTGTAAACTATTTGTAAAATTAGCAAGACGAAAATGTTCCATACAATCGCAGGCAATCAGAAAAGAGAATACTGCAAAATAAGTTCATGGGATGTTAATAAAGCCAAAACACAATGACGAACAGACCAGTTTGGACTAACATAAACAATGGATGTAAAGAACGAACTAAACCTACAGCATCACATTTTAATGGTTTACTATATGCAATATTTAGTATCCTCCATGCATAAAACAGTACATTGATACATGACATACCCACAACAGAAAATGTGGATCAGTCGAATTTTAAGCTGCACCGTATGCAATAAAATATTAAATATGACTGGAGCTAACCAAGTAATTTTATAAGTCATGCACTACTTCAGACGTTTTATGACCAACATCCTAGTTGATTTAACCGAACATTCCAATCACCAAAAGATAGTATGGATCATAGGACAGACATGACTTCGACTTGCTGCATTATGTCTCTATGCATACGAGGTCATTTGGTTGGTTTTAAAATCTGAAAGTCTGAAAACGGGGTCATGTTGTCGCATGACTTATATGGAATCATATATATTTTTTTTCATGTTCTTTACCAAGTCGCTTCTGTTCTGGGTACAACTACAGCTCCTGTTGTGCTGCTAGGTAAGTTTTACGCCACAGTTGTTACTTTTCAAAGCGATGACATCTTTTATTTTGTATTCCTCAAACTGATTTTACTTATATCTTTGTGTTGTTGTATTGTGCATTTCCAATAATTTGTACAACGTATTTAATTTGCCTGCTTTATCATAGCACATTATGTAATTAGGCACAAATTTTAAACTTTTGAAACGTAAACTTATTTCACTTAATCTGAAAATGATCTACATGTACATTTCATCTACCATATAAAGCTTGCTGGCGAAGAGGAACAAAAACAGGTATATATATATATATATATATATATATATATATATATATATATATATATATATATATATATATATATATATATATATATATATATATATGTGTGTGTATTTTTGTGCTAGAAGAATTTCTCTGTTCGTATGTCAATGTAGAACAACATGTTTTGATAGACGAGCTAATTTTTACTCGTTTTTTCTGAATAATTATTTTCATGGAGAACAATATTACGGATTTGGACAATGACATCTTCCCGAAAATATTCTAAATTGGAACGGAACAACTGTGCTGTAGTATGTAAATTCTAGAATTTTCTGTTAGCCTTCGTCTGACATGGTCATCCGCCATTTTGGATCGGAATTGAACTTCAGACTGTGTTTAGAACATTTTACAGGACTTATGTTTCTATTTTGAACAAACAATTTTGGATCATTTTCGTAAACCGTAAGTATTGTTTAACATATTTATATTTTTTTCTAGACAAATAAATTAGTTTTGTTAAAATTTACAAAGCTTGTTGTCTTCACTCTTTATTTTATGTTACTTTGAACGAGCTGATACATAACAACATACATACATTACAAGGATGAAAACGAGATACATTAGTTTTTGCATCTGCCAATAGTTATGTAAAGATATTAAGTTCTGCTATGTATTTAACAATAGTTAACAGATTGCCAATTTAAAGGTTAGTTCAGCTAATATTATATGATACACGGCATACATATCATTCGGTTACCATTTTACATGTTTTACTTCATAATTTTTTGCATTTATAATCAGTTGAACATACTTTTGTTCAGTTGTTTTGTCACTGGACATGCAAATGATGTGTATTACCATTCTGTTGAAGAGGACAGCCCCCACTGCTTCCTTTCTGCTAAGGTGACACCGTCTCAGAGAATGAAACACCAGCCTCGTAATCTTTGAATGTTTTTGAGAAAGAAGGAAGCTACAGTCCATCATGCACGTTGCACTTGCATGGCTGGATAATCATTCGTTTCTTCATGCTTAGCAATTAAATGTTACATTTGTGTAGAAGTATCAGGTGAAAAACATATTAAGCATTTCAGACCATATTGTACTTAAATTTGAAGTTTGAAAGAATAGTTATAAAGTATGGTATGTGTAAACATGACATCCTTATTTTTGTTTTAAATACTCCCATATATAACGACATATTTAAACTTCCCTAATGAGCAAAATTCTCAGCACTTCTTGTTTGATGTGAAATCGTTTCATTTATAAAATATGAACAATGTGAGATTCAGTTTTATTGATTTAACACACCTAAATCCAATTTATTGAGTATGAGAAATACACAAAAGATGATATAACAAGAAAATTTAGACACTATTTAGTTATCTATTCGTACTTAGAGGTACAATTAACATGCAAAGAATTTTGGATGACAAAAATTATTTAATGGTATCGTGTTTTAATGTAGGCTCGGAAAATTATACAGCCATGTGGCCCGCTTTTCTTTTTAATGTGGAAATTGGAGCTCGACTTGATATGACACAACGGTCAGTCAATCGTGCTAGTGAAACAAACGTTTTATTTAATGAGGTAATTATTGCTGTTAGAAAGTGTCAAGTAAAATTCAAGTTAATATATACTTTAGAAATGGAAAAATAATTGTATTAAGACAAGACATGTGTATGTTAGTACCCAACTAATCAATCAATTCTCATTTGTTTTCTGAATTACAAATAGGAAGGAAAGATTTGTTTTGGCTATTTGTTAAGTTTTTTGTTATCTGTGCTGCAACTTTAAGACAATAATGCAAGCCTTTTCTCTGTTGTAGATGGAACCCATGATAGTTGATGAGTTTCAAAGCTTGGTGGCTAATAGGATTAAGATAATCGACTACCTTATACACAGCAGAAACAACCAGCTATCATCAATGGTGACATTAAAATCAATTAAGGCTGCATCTCCAAATTCTTTATTTTTCTTCTCCCACCTCTACATGGAGAGCTGGACACTGAATCTGCAGTTGGGCGAAACAAATATTTCCACCACTTTTAATTTCCCTGACTGACGAGCAGTTGCACGCCTTACATCAGAGGACAAACGGCTAGTGTTTGGTGAGATATGGAGTAAAACATTTGCAACATATTAAAAATACACCAATAGTACAACACGGGGGAGGGGTGATAACTCATCGATATAGTATTTCTGCAAGATAACGATGTTCACCATTGTCATAGGAGAGAGAGAGAGAGAGAGAGAGAGAGAGAGAGAGAGAGAGAGAGAGAGAGAGAGAGAGAGAGAGAGAGAGAGAGAGAGAGAGTCCATCTAAAATGAAAGCACATTCAAGAGGATCAGTGATGTAATGCATCGTATTTTAAACACAAAATAGTCTGGTCCTCAAATTACACATATCATGAATGAATTATATCGTGTTAGTTTCACAACATTCATTATACATATCGTCTTATGAATGTGATCTATGTAGAAATACATATGCTCTTGAAATACAAAACATCTTCGTTGTTTATTGGACTAGACATCAAATCATGGCTTTAAAGTACTGGGCACTTAACTGACAACCTTTCGGTGTAAGTTACTTAATGATGGACAGATTGTCATGATACTATTGAACTGAGGTACCAGCCTCAAGCCCATCGTATAAATTATTATTTTTAAATTTTTTATTCTCTCAATTTCAAGCTCATCAAGGATGCACATTCGTGCAATCCTTCTGCTTTTTCTCGTTTTATTTGCTTTTCTATGGAAGAGAAACTATATTATACCAAAACATGTTATGACTAAGTACATAGCTTGATGTTATACAACATTTAAACGATATAATTTAACAAGCATGATCTTGAATCTTCGTTCTCAGTTTGAGACTTGTATAACTCACATTTCTACTAAAGGCTAAATTTTACACACTGAAATAGTTTATAGCATTAATGTTGAATAGCTTCTGATATGCATTGTGGCAACATATATTTAAGCAGACTAGGTATTATTCCATTTATGCAAGACTTTTGTATGATCTAACTTCAGTCATGGTCTATCGTGTAGCGAACTGTTTCAATAGAATTATACTATATCTAGATATCTAGAGCTATGCTTTAGTTACCTCCAAATAGTCTTTCTAATGAAAATTGTTCCAGATGGTGCCAACATAATGTACGCTTAAAACACTGCTGATGGACTTCACCATTAAGTATTCAATTGTGTCATCATCCAGAAGCAACAAATAACAAGCTTCCCAAAACATCAAGCTTCCCAATAACCAAACTTTATATATTTAAATATCACAACCGTGGTTTCCAACCACTTGAAACCTATACTATAAATATCTTTTGACCCGTTTGATAAAATGATGATCATCCAATGCTCCTAATTTTAGAATAAATATAATGCAAGCACATTCTGGCAAAGAGACGCATCGTGCAGATGGTTGTATCATGTAGTGATTGTATTTTCCATTGACGCGGTGTAGGGGAAACGTACGAACGTTCGTTGATTATGACCACAACGTCAATTTCACGATGAAAATTTTCCAGGCTCAATGGAAGAGTGTGCTTTCTCTTTCCCTTCCATACCGTCAAATTAATTACCATGATTTGTATCCCCACTTTGTATGACAGGTACAACTAAATAGTTTTAACGAATAATTGGTGGGTAAATTACTCCTTTAAAATATTTATATGCTAAAATTGTTTATGTTTGTTTCCTCATCCAGTGAGTATCAATGACATAAGTAATATCGTTTACGTTTTTATCAAATCTAACAGCAACCCAAAGCAAGTGAGCACCTTCGTAAATACTTTCCATGATCAAAACAATGTAACAGACTTATGCTATTTAAAGATTGATAAACTTTCTTCAAAGACCCATGAATTTCTGGACGCATACATTGTGGACATCAAGTATTTGTTCCATGATTTGGTGTCAGCTTCCGATATATTTTCTGCTAAACTCTTTGTCAAATGCAGAAATAGGATGCATATGGGCATTCTATGGTAGAAGCTTTAAACGCGGGAGAGAATTTTGTGCGAATGTTAGGTATAGTAATTTTGCGTCAAATATCTGATACTAAAGTTAATATCAATCTCTAGCAACTTTGTTCGAATTATATAAATGTCTTATATAATGATGTGCTCTGGATCAAACCTTATTTGTTTGACGACGGCTACGATTCAATGACAAGTCTTGGAAGAGTAAACGATTAAATACAACTTCATTATCAGGTGAAGCAACATTTGCGTCTTAACAGACCCAGATAGACCTATAGTAATTGCCCTGATATAATTTAGTGGCGCTTATTGACTGGCTCCTGCTTTCTTGTTGCGGAGAAACCGATGAATATATATTGTGTTTGTTGAAGAGCAACCACCAACATCCATTAGATTAATCATTAACGACCGGATGTAAAAGCCGTACGCTTACAGCCAAGTATGTGAATTGTTGTATAGGCAAATAGTTGTTTATCTCTCGTGAAACTTTCGGAGATATCGCTGCTTTACTGGAAAATTACCGGAAGCACCATGGGCTAAGTATCCTGGGGAGAAACATCTTCATGGATGTAGTAATTGTAGTCCTGAAACCCGACTTGATATCCGACTGGAAGAGAAAAATCAACCATGCTCTGAAGAATATCCAAAGACAGTGATTGATCAAGCTCGCAACTTTGATGATGTTACGTATTAAAATAAAGATTTATAACAACGGCATATTCCAGATGTGCAGTTAATTGATAAGTTCAAATCAGTAAACAAAATAAGTCTCAGACAACTGATTCCTATTTGTTTTATAAGATCTGCGATGAAAGGTAAACTAGTGCTAGGGTACGGTAATTAGTTTGTGAATTCTTCTTCTTCTTCTTCTTCTTCTTCTTCTTCTTCTTCTTCTTCTTCTTCTTCTTCTTTTACTTCTTCTTCTTCTTCTTCTTCTTCTTCTTCTTCTTATCATTATTATTATTATTATTATTATTATTATTATTATTATTATTATTATTATTATTATTATTATTATGGATTCGATTTATTATAGCCCAAGATGATATTGGCGGGGTTGGCGCCGATTGGTAAATTTGCTGCTGCGGCAGGTATCACATGTTCTGTTGCTGCAGAATGATTAGCAAGACAGGCAATATTGCAAATTTATCTACCACCACCTAATCTATTTCTCTACGCATAATTTGATGTCAGCAATGCCAAAGAGTTTCATTGGGCAGACATTTTGATATTATTAAAACTGGTAGATGTCAATTACGCACATACAAATAGGCATTGACTATTGTTGTTATTTCTATGAAATATAATGACATAGAGCCGCTATCAACTAAAACAGCGGTTGAAGATTGATCAGTGCTTGAACGAATTAATAAACGAGAACCATTGTGCTAGCCACAGTTGCTACAGGTTATTTCTTGGTGCCGTAACATCAATGATGAAACAACATAACGTCACAATCAGACAAATACACACCGCAGTTCATCGTGATCATGCAATCGTTAAATGATTTAATAGAACACCTACTGAACGGTTATTAGGATATTAATATGCGAGGAAATATATCTGAACAAAGTTCAGGCGGATAAGAAATCCCATCAATGGGTTCCAAGACTACCAAGAGTAATAGCTGCGTTCAATAATAAAATTACTATTAGAGTTTCAAGAAAATACCAACGCAATCACAAAAACATATATCAATATAATAACATGACTCATTCTCAAAACAGCCAGTACTAGGTAATGTGACAATCAAATAATAATACGAAGCGGAAGAAATTGAAGTTGGTAAAAAAGAGCGACTGACCCAGTATGGAATATAAACACACATACAATTTTCAGCGTGTTAAGATCCACGGCTACATGCGCAATTTACAAACAAGATACAACTGTCTCTCAACGTGGATTTGTACATAAACAATTCCAAAAATATTCTGAAGATCCACAATTACCACCGCCTTCACTTTTGCGAACGGAATGACGATTACACTCAAGTCAGGTCAGCGTCACAATTTCACATGTGTAACCAAGACAACTATTAAATCTATCAACGGTGAATAGTTTTCGATTATTGTTATTATTTAAATACTGCCACAACGTAATTGTGTCACAGCTCGTACAATGATTATTCTGTCATTATTTCAACGTCGCACTTATTTTTTGTCACATTGCTCATAACAAGCTAATTTTGTCTTAATATGTCATCGCAATTGCCAGTAGTTTGGTTATTTTTTTCTGTGAAGTCTATGATAACCATCCGCAGCTGAGATGTCCTTTTGACTCAAGACACTGCGAAATAAACTTAATTTGATCATTCAATACCATTATTTGCAAATTAAATATTAATATCTGAGATTGCTAGTTCTTGGAACGAATGAATCGTTATATCATATTCTAGCATCCATAGATATTTTTTTATCGTTAAGGCGCTCTCAACAGCATTAACAATAACCAAAACAATATCATTTTCTACAAGATTTTGTTTGTCATTAATTCCAAGAATTTCAATATCGATATTTTGCCGTCGAGTATCTGCTGGGCGACAAGACAAGGCTACAGGTAGATCAGTACACCTTACGATCGTACCTAATTTAGTTCCATCCTGTAAGTAAACCTTATTCCGGCGTATAAATGTGCCTTTACCTATTGTATCAATAATAATAAAATCCAAATCCACATTGTTAATAATTAATCTTTTTCAATGGTGTTTATCATCACGTGAACCACGCTGAATAAATTTACCAATTATTTTTCTGCCGAGATCCTTTGCAAGTTTAGTTTCGCATTCAATTTCATTGGGATTACGTTAACATATTGTTTAGAGAACATTTCTCGTCAGGAGGTGGTTTCGGTAACCAGATTTGTTTCTGTGGACAATACGATATTATTTCTTAACTTTCAAGCAACGAAGCTAAACATTCAGCATCAATCATATATCGTAATAGCACTGCTGGAGCCCAGCCGAGTTCTCTAAAATGACGACCAAAGCTAACATATACAATCGGATGGAGATTGTAAACTTACACTATTCAATACATACAAATCCGGCTAAATCAAAATCTAGCAAATTTCCATTTATCTCAACTATGGTCATTTCTTGTGTTGATTTCAAAATCTGTTAAAATATTCAGCACACTCCACCATTCTAAGACAATGTTGAAATAACTTGCAACCATATCAACTGAGATAACATCTCCACTCCACAGTTGTATTTAGTATTTCACAACCCACCCTGCCTACATTCGAAACAATTACGTTGCTCATTAAGAAAGAATTCACATCTTGTTGTCTTCCATGAATGTTTCTCCTGAGGAACGCGAGCAGCAACCAACGAAACGGTAAAACTATTATCGAATAATTATTGAATATCATCGGTATATTTCAACGTAAGATTCTTCATTCCCGAGTGTAGGGACTCAGATCGAAAAATATGTCCATTATGTCGTACAAATTGATCATAATGTCTACATTTGGGACTTTGAAACAACCATAACAATACATGATCGCTATAATTAATTTTATTTATAAAATCAAAATATATCAGTTGTAAAAATTTAACAGTTCTATCTAGCGAAAATATTGCTATATCTATGGTTCACGCATGCGTATTATGATGAACGATCTCTATCGAAACTTCCTTTGATTTATCTTTTGATTCGTACAAAATTTCCGGTTTTTGTATTCACCAATATCGGAAATTTTAATTTCTTTTCCAACGATGCATCGTCGTTGATCGTAGCGCCGTGATCTTTGACTCGTCAGCTCATTCATTTTTTACATCGTAAATCCGTAAAACCATTTACCCATCTCGCATTTGTAAAATGGTCTGTAAATTGCTCAGCAACACAATTCAGCTTCGAAAATTTCTTCGGTTGAGATCATCAACGCTTGGCGTATCAGAGAGTGGATATATCTCATAAACATATGCCGTTACAGGATGCGCTCGTTCATAATATGGTTTGTCAATACCAGTTAATGCTGATGGTTTGGAGTTTATACTTAATTTTGCAATATCTCCAGCGTGATTGGATTCTTGAACAGAATCAAGTGTTTCACAGGTAATATATGAGTCGTCTAGTTCCACAATAAATTGTATTCTAAAAATGTGCCCTTGTGTTTCGAAATAATAAATGTCTGTGCTCGTAGGTCATTAAATTGAATCAGCTCCATCATAGCAAAATTTGTTCTTGGCTTCACTGGCACGGTTGATTAGAGTCTGATTCGCCAAATCGACAAAGATCTATTCTAGTTTGAGAAGACTTGATCTCAAATAATCTTGTAAATTATCTCATGCCATAATAGAGGCAAATATATATTTGGGTTAAACTTTCATGCATAAAATAGTTTTAAGCAAAAAATAAGCCTTTGTTGATTGGATCTACAACTCCTGTGTATTTGATTTATGTGGATATCATACCCAAAGTGTGCGACGAGAAAGTCAAGGACCATGTTTGAAATGTTACGAAAGAGACCTCGGAAAATCGCAGTTTTGTGTAAACCGTCGATGTTGAAAGTGCCGAGCTTTTAAATTGTATTATGATATAAAAAAATAATAACGCCAGCGGCTATGGTGATGAATCTCCTATAACAAACACTGAGAATTATCTCACTAAATTTTCACGATAGCTTCCCCCATATCATTTCTAGCAATAAATCAGTAATTTATACAAATTTTATTTGCTATACAAATGAAGCAAGGGGAATTTGTATAGCATTTCGGCATAGAAAACTATGAGGCTTTTCGTGAAGGTGAAGGATTCATCATAAATTGTAAACTAAAGAACTTATCGAATCAGTTGATAGTGCTGGTTATTTTAGATTTACTGTTTTGAAAAATGTATCGCTGTAACAGATTTGTCTATGAATATTTTCATGGACTGACCATAAAAGCTCTTGTAATTCAAACCAAAAATATATATCATTGAAAAATATGAAGGCTATTACACAGTCAGAATTGCAAACTTGGAATACTGGCAAAGAAAATCAAGACCAGTTATATCTGTAAAGACAGACATGGGAATACATATAATTTGCATCATTATATGCTGCTTCCAAATATTATAATATTTTCCCATCTTCGGTATAACATGCTGAACATAAAATAAGCAGATCAGCATTTTCAAAGTAATGCAAACATAACATGTAAGTATGCCTCTACTCCTGAGGTAAAACATAAAATATCCATTAAATTTCACCATAAAGTAGAACAGAAAAATATTATTAAATTTTACGATAATGATACCCCTCAACAAACATTTAGGAGAAAATAATTCAGTAGTACAATACTCAAATATTATTCTTTGTTTGTGTTAAGATATTTTACTTCTGAATTTAACTCCCATGTACACAGCCTTCACTTATCAATGAATGGTTTAGTTTTGGGTTCTTTTTGTGTTTTTCGTTTTAGAAACATTTTCCGGTTTGATTTCTGACGTTGCCAGGATTCTTTACCTTCTGCCGACCTTATCAGGACAAGTGTTAAGAAAAGAGTGAAAAAGAGACAAAAAAATAAGAATGTATGTGAGGTATTTCGGGATATCCATGTTTCGAACACCTTTTATAATATCTGAGCATATTACTATTGGGTACGGACTTAATATTCGAAATTCAACATTTAAATGTGCACCTTCAAATCTTATCTCAACTTGGTGGGTGCAATGTTGCTCTCCCCATGGTTGATTATGTGGAGGATGTGAAAACATACTCAACGTAGAGATGGCCTTGGCAGTTGTGCATATTCACATCTAATATATATATATATATATATATATATATATATATATATATATATATATATATATATATATATATATATAATTGTTTGTTTTTACCCCTCCTATCTCTGCTGATTTCAGTAATATTTTTATTCCAGAATTCTTTTTTTTATTACTGATATAGTGGGTTTTTTAATCTGACCAGGAGTCAGCGTAACACCAACATGATGATATGACATCATAATATTATGCGTGATTTAATTACTAATTGTGTCATAGACCACATGTTTTCCACTGGGACATCAACAACTCATCAATAAATCACCATCACCATCAAGTTGTAATGCTTTGTCTGAGAGTGTAACAGCAATTTCTCTGTAATTAGCAATATTCCCTCTTGCCGCACGAGCTCAGAATAGTATATCAACGACAATTTGTCTAAATAAATTCAGGTGTTCCATAAAATGTTATAAATCGGATACAGCGTTGTAAACTCTAGTAGTGATATTTGTTGACCTGACTTAAAATTTAGATCATGCCCCATGATTGTTATCAAATGAGGATATGCACATGCTACATAATTATTCTAAAAATCCAGCATTATATAATATCAGTGATGTAATCCAGCATGTGTTTAATACAAGATACATCTGGTCTTCAAATTTAACATGACAGTATTGATTCTTATCATCATGTTAGTTTCAAAACATTCATTATACATATCGTCTTATGAATGTGATCTATGTAGAAATATATATGCTCTTGAAATACAAAACATCTTCGTTGTTTATTGGACTAGACATCAAATCATGGCTTTAAAGTACTGGGCACTTAACTGACAACTTTTCGTTGTAGGTTACTTAATGATGGACAGATCGTCATGATACTATTGAAATGAGGTACCAGCCTTACGCTCATCGTAAAAATTAATATTTTAAAGTGTTTTATTTTTTCAATTTCACTTTCACCAAAGATGCACATTAGTGTAATCCTTCTACTTTTTCTCATTTTATTCGCTGTTATATGTGAAATAAAAAAAAATATTATGCCATCACATGTTATGTTACATAACTCGATGTTATACAACATCTAAACGATATAATGTAAGAGGCATGATCTTGTATCTTCGTTCTTAGTTTGAGACTTGTATAACTCACATTTGAAATGTATGCTAATATGTTTACACTGAAATATTTTCTAGTTGTCTAGAATTAATGTTGAATAGCTTCGGATATGCATCGTGGCAACATATGTTTAAGCAGACTAGAAGGTATTATCCCAGTTATGCAAGACTTCTGTATGATCCAACTTTAGTAATGGTCTATTATGTAAACACGGCTTGAATTGAATAAAACTCTATCTAGAGCTATGCTTTAATAACCTCCGAAACGACACTTTCTAAAGAAAAATATTTCAAAAGGTGCCAAAATAATGTACGCGTAAAACACTGCTGATGGACTTCACCACTAAGAATTCAAGTTTGTTATCACCCAAAAGCAACAAATAGCAAGCCTCCCAATAATCCAAATTTATTTATTCAAAAATAACCACCGTTGCTTTCTCCCACTCGAAACACATAAATAACTTTTGATCGTTTGATAAAATGTCATCAACGAATGTTCCCATTTTCATCATAAATATAATGCAAGCTCATTATAGCAAAGAGACCCATCGTGCAGATCGTTCTATCATGCAGTGATTGTGTTTTCCATCAATTTATCAAGGCCGTGGTGTTGAGGAAATGTTCGATCGTTCATTGATCATGGACTATCTTCGCACGACAACCACAACAATTTCACGATGAAAATTCTCCAGGCCGAAGGGGAGAGAGTGTTTTCTCTTTCCTACCATACCATCATATTATAATTACCATCATTTTCATCCCCACTTTGCATGACACGTACAACAATTTTTTTTCTTCTATTAATTGGTTTATCCCTAAAAAAATAGTCTTAACGATATTTATATGCAAAGGTTATTTCTGTTTCTGTTTCTGGTAACTCATCCAGTGAGTGTTAATGACATAAGTAAAGTCGCTTACGTATTATTTTTTCTTCCTTTAAATCCGTAAAGGCCACTCAATTTAATTCAAAGAGAATTTTGATGTGCGGGCAAGAGAGCCAGATTATTAAAACTAATTGAGTTTTTTTATTTCTGACATGCCTTAATTTCATCTTTGAGCGAACAGAGTGAATAACTTCTATTTGAAAGCATTGTCAATGCGATTTATCTTATACTCTTCATTTGAAATAAGTTTCTCTTTCAATACAATCAATGGTCCAAAGACGTTGTATCCAAACAGTATTTCACAAGGATCAAAACGTAATGATTCTTGAATTGAAAAAAAACAATTTGGATCGTTTCTGTAAACAGTATGTCTTCTTGAACATATTTACATTATTTCATGTTTTCTAGGAAAATAAATTATTTTTGTTAAAATTTACATAGCTTGTTGTCTTCACTATTTATTTTATATTACTTTGAACGAGCCGAAACGTAACAAAATGAGCAAGACCATTAACATGGCCGCACACTATTTCCTGAATAACAGTTTCACTTGAAATATATCTGAAACAAAGTATCTGATAACAAAATACTCTGAATAGCTAGTGAAAGGCTTAATATATTTTAGGGATATGCTTGGCGGCATAAATAATAAGTGATATATAATCATTTGGCATGAATGGTTCACAATTTTTTAAAATAGAATAATTTTGTTTTGACCAAACCAATGTATATCTTTGAATATAGGACCATAACCTTATCCCCGTTGAAGTAGATTATTTGGAATTTTCTGACTTTGTTATGATTATTGTTCAAGAATCGTAAATAATATGCCCTTGCTTCTTACAGTCTAATCTGATGTTTGATTTCGAAGGATATGTCAGACTGAATTCTCGAAGTGCTTGTTCGATACTGAGATGTCTTGTTCTGCCAGAACATTGGTGAGAGAAAGACATACTGGACAGATAAAATATTGCATGTCACGGAATAAACAGCAGCTGCATGGGCAGCATCTTTCCAGATTTCTATCAAGATAGGTCTTGACATCAACGTGGATGGAATTCTTGAACTCTTCGATTAACATGAGCTGTTTCGATTTACCCCGTAATATTGATCAACCTTCTTGGCAGAACGCCATATATTCACTAGTTGAGGTTTTCTCCTCGCAAATTCGATATCGGTCTGTCCAGCTCCTCTTCCATAATTTCTAACCCTTTGCAGCTATGCTTCGAGTACAAACTCATAATCCTTGAACATTCATTTCTTAACCACATTTTTGTAAGTACATTCTTGTACCAATCGTGAAGTGTGGACTTCATGACATTTACCAGTAAGTACAATTTGTAATATTAAAGTCCAATGTCATCTTGGTTATTTTTAGTAACCAGCAATTGTCTCAAGGAAATGAAAATATTTTGCTCCTGAAAACCTGGTTCTAAACTAAAATCTATGGCAGCATCAACTTGTGTGTAACGGAGGAGGAAGACGCGCACAAATATCAAATTGTTTGAACCTATATTACATTTTCTCCATTTTCCTTACTGTTTCTCTCAATCTCTGAAAATCCATGTATTTTCTCTCTCACTTAGTGCAAAATACTAATTTTGTTATTTTTGTAATTTTTGTTACACCATTTGTATTTAATATATGTAGGTTTTATATATACCTGTAAATTGTACAAATAATCATTAGTTAGATTTTGCCTACATGATAGGGTCTGTTAATAACAAAACATTGCAGATGATCAATAAACATATGAATTCGTATGTGTTTACACCTACTAACAATAATCTTAATAACTAGTATATAAATCTAAATAATAAGATTCAATCACGTATTTGGGTCAATTTCTCATTGTTTGATGTGGCTTGGACTGCTCTAGAAGAATTTAGTACCTCTCCATTGGAAGGTCTAGGTCACATGAAAAGAAAATGGAGTTAAATTGCGTAGTAAAATATGTAACTTGGGTATGTGGTGAAATATAGTCGTAATAGAAAGTATCTATAAGGAATCATTCTCATTTTTTGCATTCTTCTTGTAAGTCTGCAGACGATTTGTTTGGTTGCGCTTAGATATTGTTTGAGAGGAAAAACATTTATTTGGTCTGTTCGTTGGAAATACAAAATGATCATTTTTTTACTAAAATATTATTCGGTAACTATTGGGAATAAGTCAAAACAATTTGTGATAAAGCCATTTTGATGATTCCTGGCGGACTAATAGATTTCCGGCTTTGAAATTTATGTGGAACATTTTTCATTCATTTGGGCTTTCATTGAACTATATCAAAATTATTTTGGATTCACTTATCTTTTCATTCATAATATTGATAATTAATTGATTTGTTAAGTTTCTCAAGAAGTGTGGCATTTGCCTCGTACTGTTACTGTGTTTGTTACCATAGATCGTAACAGTAAGCAATCAATTCCAAAGCATCCTTATGCTAAATTTTCTTCTACTCCTAATGCTGAATCAAACTATTCCTTTTCTCCTGTTTTGTTGAGGTCGATTTAGTTTTATAAAGATATTAATATCTGACAAAATGAATCAACTCGTGTTTTTCATTGAGTTTAACACTACTTTAGTAGGACTTGTAACATTGTTCAATTCATTAAATGATTTTCAGAATGCATGCTTGCTACACATTCGAGTTCGCAAATGTGTGAAACAAATCTTTACCCAGAACAATGAAATTTCCTATATTTTAAATATAAATTTAATAGCCTGGAAATGTTTTACAGAAATTCAACCACAGACGTACCCCTAATTTACATTCCGATTTTGGGACTTTATATGAATAACAGTAAATGAAGTGAAAATATAAATTTGAAAATTAAAATGTAGCAAAGAATCTCTTTCACTAGGATACAGATTGATAATAGAAAAGACTTAGAATATTTAGCATTGAATCCCATTTACCATTAAATTTTATATAGCAAGCAAAATAGTATTGAAAATCCTGATATGCCACAATATGAATATACTTTTTTGTATTCCGACATTATTTCCACACAACTATTCAACAGCCCACACAATGTAGAGAGTGCAATATCGACATGGGTAATCTGTCTAGACATATTCAACATGGTTTGTTATTAATCTTTTTATTTATGTAACGCTGAAAACACAAAGCCGGTAACTACAAACAAATATGCGATGCTGACTTTCTCTTAACTGCATCCTCTACTTTGGAACATATGTCGACAAAGCAGACATGTTATAAGATTTGTGTCAGGGGAATTTGAACTTAAATGTGTGTGTGTTTGTGTGTGTGTGTGTAGTCTTGTTCGGTGTGTGTGTGTTTTTTTCTTCAAACTTATGCCTTTGAGAAAGACTATCGACAACGCATCCACCAGTAAGCAAACATGTTTTTCTTAGCAAATGTTTTTTGTCTGAGATATGATATCTCATGATGCACCATTTATTTCAGCTCTAAAAAATAAAACACCTAATTGGCATGAATCTAAAGGATTATTAACTTAAGGAAGACAACGAAGTTATTCTTTCGTATGTTTTTTGAATTAATAGCCTTCGCAATTTCAAAATGGCATAATACCTTCCTTTATTCGTTATAAAAATAATATATCAGACAAATACCATATCAATTATGTAACATACATGTAACTGATTATCGCGCTACACCAAATGAACCTACAATGATCGTAACAGCAACGCCTACGGTTGTTTTTAAAGTAATTATACATACGAGAGCAGGTTTTGGAATAAACCGTGTATTGTAAATAAAGCAACCGTGCCTTCAATTAAGAAATGACAAGAACGCGACATCATTTTTTACCTAATGACAATATATCCATAGTAATAATATTATATCGTATTTAAACTCCTTCGCAGACACAGTCCATTACACAGACAATAGGTGACTTAAAAGTTGTGTACATACTTGAATCACCTGCTAAAATCTGGATGAAACGATTTACTGATGACAAGGAGATTACGCAAAAAGTGAATATGTATGTCAAGGGCATTCATCCTAAATAAACATACAATTAGGTGGAGATTTGTGATGGAAGAGAAACGTTGTACTGCCCATACTGTCCAATAGGTAGCAGATAACACAAATATTGTATACACTAGTGGAAACGAATTTCTAAGCCAAATGATTTGGGATGTTCATAGTGATCTTTTCATGCCCGCATTGCTTCATGAAAATCCAATAGGGTGAGGTTTGATACCTGCATTTCTTCATGAAAAGCCAATGGGATGAGGCTAAAAACTCTATTGGAAATTGTTATACAGATGTATAGTTGTATGCTAAAATTTCTTAAATTAGAACATTGCACGTGAGGAAACTCACATACACTACTTTAAAACCAAGAGCGCAATGTATGAGAATACACAAACTACATATTGCCTATTAAAGCAGGTATCTTCAGAACTATTTGAAAGGTTACATGATTTACGTTTTTCAACAAAAATGGAAACCTTTAGAACCAACAGGTATTCAATCAGACCAAGGGCTGGATACCTTTTGTACCACACACCCTAAATGTCGTTATTTAGGACTGTTGTCATTTTAACAAATTGAAATGACTTGGCCATTTAGCACTGTCTCTCCATAAAAATACATATTGACCGGTCAGAGGACACTGTAAAATTTGCATGATTTAGAAGAATAGGTTCAATTCAACAGACATTATTATATTGAAAATGATCGCAGTTATATATAGTTAAACAGTATTTTTAGAGATCTTGCTTGGCCTAATGTATACAAAATACACACTTTATAAAAACGATGAGGAATAAGATAACAGTGTAATGATCACAATGAAATTCGTAACTGACTTGTTTGATGTTTTCATTTGACTTCAAAATAATGTATTTGGTGTCTCAAGTAATCGCAAATTTCTCATAACTATTATCTGCATGTTTGCCAATAGTTAACTAATGTTCTTTTTCCTTTATTTTTCTGGGCAACTATGGTGAATATTTGATGTGTAACAGTGATCAATCCCACTCCAAAAAACAAACAAAACAAAACAAAGAAAGCATACCAAACAAGACAACTTTGGTGCCCTAAGTGGCAGTAGCATTCGTATTGGATGCTGGTTGCAACCCTGGCTTTATCATGCCAAAGAATTTATAAAAAATTTCCTATCAGCTGCCTCGCTTGATGCTCAACATTAAAACATTAGTGTTAGCACAGGTCAGCCTGGTGTCAAGATAATGTGACTGGGTGGAAAATGGTGACACATGTCTGCGGCATGGTCCCTCAGTGCTAGACATCACTATGAACTGCACATCCGTTGCTATCGTAGCGATATGACTGGAAAACTGTTAAAACTACTTAAAAAATCTCTCTCACACACATACACATATACACCCGAAAGAAAATGTGCAATGCTTTTAATTATGTTAATGCAACACAATTACCTAATAAAGCTTATTTATTTAAAATGGATTACTATTATCAGGCCTCGTACACGTATTAAAATATTTTCTGTTTGTCAATCTGTCTGTCACGAAAAGAAAAGAAAATCGGTTAATTGTTCATTATACTCACACACCCGATCCAAAATAATAATAATAATAATAATAATAATAATAATAATAATAATAATAATAATAATAATAATAATAATAATAATAATATATTATAATTATTATTATTATTATTATTTTTATTATTATTATTCTTATTAGTATTAGTAGTAGTAGTAGTATTTCACCACGTAAGGCATAGTGAAATATGTTTTAGTCACTTTTCAGGCAACGGTGTTATCATATTATACATGCATACATACATACATACATACATACATACATACATACATACATACATACATACATACATACATACATACATACATACATACATACATACATACATACATACATACATACATACATACATACATACATACATACATACATACATGCATTAAGATATCAATTTTGATTATAAATAATAACTTCGAAATTCGCCCTATGTTAAAACAGATTTTAGATTTAAATGTATTGGAAGTAATTTCCACTAAGATGTATCGTGATTAACCTGTTACATTTCTGGTCAAATATATTCTCTTACAAAATGGCTCTCTTTACGAACAGTTCAAATTTTAATCAAACAGCTTCGTAACAGTCGCTGTAATTCAAGTATGGTATAGGTTCAGGCACGACTGAAATAATAATTAGCCGATATATCAGAAGTTGCTTTTTGCACAATAAATACGAATCTAAGCCCCAGAGTTGTAAACATATGACGTCATTGGTTCAAAAGTCTAGCTTTTATCATGACATAACTCCCTGGTTTGGAACAAATGACTCATATGAGGTATGCATGGTACTGGCTGTTTTACACTATAGCCCAAATCTCAGGGTATAAATAGCGCCTTACCTGCGTGTGTCATTAATTCGTCAGTTCCAGATCAGGGAGAGTCAGTCTATATTTTAGAGGTAAGAATCGTTGCTTTTCATTAAGCACCTTTAAAATTTAAATATTTCTGTGGTAACTTGGTAGTTACAATATTCTTGCATGTTTTCTTTTTATTTTACTATTATAATTGAATATTTTACTGATTTTAAGATTTGATGTTCTTTTGTATATATATGAATTTACCACCAGCTTCATGCTAAGATTTATTTGCAAATAAAATACTCTTTAGATAATAAATTTTAATGTTCAGTGAGCTATTCCAACGTCGGTATTCTGAATTAAATAAAGAAAAATATATTTCTTTAAAATGATTATAGCATCAATCTCAACTATTGAATAGTATGCTCCTTGAAATCATTCACTTGTATTGTATTATAAAAAGCAGAAAAATATACCAGCGTATGAAGTTGGTAGATTGTTGGAAAAGTTTTAAATATATATATATATATATATATATATATATATATATATATATATATATATATATATATATATATATATATATATATATATATATATATATTTATTTGTAATTAAAGGAATACATATCTATTGTATGTATTTTTCGATATAAAGGTTTTATATATCTCTAGGATTTAGTTTTATATATCTATCTGTATCAATAAAGAAATCCTCGGTTCCAGATAAAAGAGTCTGTCTATATTTCACAGCGATTCCTGTCAATAATCTGTTCAACGAAAAAAATAGTTTTGACATAGTTTAGAGCGAATTTCGATGTTATTAGTCTTACTCAAAATTGATATATTAATGCATACATACATACATACATGCATACATACATACATACATACATACATACATACATACATACATACATACATACATACATACATACATACATACATACATACATACATACATACATACATACATACATACATACATACATACATTTATGCATGATTGCTTACATACATTGAACATATTTACAGCCCAATAAAGACATATTCTATTGTCGTTGTAAAAGTATAGACATTTTGTTAAAAAATATGTTCAAAGGTTTCGCAGCAACCATTGCCTATTTCAGAAAGACTTTGCTATCGAATCAATCTTTCTTATATATAGATAGGTAAAATTGAATTGTTAAACATATATCAGTTTATAGAATTTTATATTTGATTCTTTGTCATTCTGTGCAAAACAATACACAAACTGATGGATTTAAGACTTCGCCCTAGACAACGTTCTTTCTTCCTCCCATTCCCAGAAAAGTTGCAATAGTGTACAATAGAGAACCTGCGAATTTTGATCCAATATTACGTCGCAAAGAAGGGGCCCCGAGTGGCCGAGTGGTCTAAAGCGCTGTCCGTTACGGATCACTGCCATCTCACCTCTGTCTGTGTGTGTTCGAGTCTAGGATTCGGCAAATGTGGATATGTGAGAAAGCTTGCCAGTAGCTTCTCGTGGGTCGGTGGTTCTTTCCGGTGATTTCCCGGTTTCTTCCTCCACCATTAATACTGGCCGCCATGAATAGCCTATTGTGTGCTGAAAAATGGCGTTAAGCCCAACAACAACAACAACAACAACAACAACAACAACAACGTCGCAAAGATTCATGTTACTTAAGATTAATTAGGATTCGGCCAAAAGAATGAATGGGAATGTTACACGTCTTAATAATATCTCCCCGAACTACAAAATCTATACATGGAAAATAATATATATATATATATATATATATATATATATATATATATATATATATATATATATATATATATATATATATATATATATATATATATATATATGTCAGCAAGGTTACGATGGCTAAACTGACCAGTATTTCCATAGATGACAACAGGTCCTTGAGTTAACAATACTGAAGATAGGTGTATTTATTTTCGTCTTTGGTCTATTGTAATACATACAGCCAAGTACGTCATTTATTCGTATGGCAACATATAGTCATCCATCTCAATATAAACCTGTCCGAGACTGGGACAATATCGCAACATGCACTTCTGACATCGATGAAGATACATAGTAAGTTTAGCATTTAATTTTCCATTTTGAAATTAAGCAATTGGTGATTGATTTGATGTTGTTGTTACTACTGCAATTGTTACTAGTAATACTGCTGATGCTACGTTCAAAACCAATTATGTTCTTGCAGTCTAAGGCCAGTATGTCTATAACTAAATGGCATGCATGTATTCATATCAAAAATCATTGCTTGTAATAGTCAACTTAAACTTCACCTGTACAATTGCTTATTTACCTCATAGTGGTGCCAAGAAAAATATTGTCAAAGCATAAAAGCCTTTTAGCAAAACGGTTCAGTCGATTTTCTTCTCACGGCCGTCGTGTACCTAATCTAAAAAGTCTTTTCACATGTAAGAATGGCTAACCTACTCCACAAGGTTTACATGCGGACTTCCATATAAAAAGTAAATGCAATATCACTGCTTTATTAATTTTAATATCCATAGCATTAGAGTATCAATGTACAAAAACAATAATTCTTCCACTGTTTAGTACTTTCATTAATGTAAAGCTTCCGGAACATTTCAGATTTGTTCCTAATACATTTTATTATATGTAACTGTTCTTGCTAACATACAAAACACAATCCAAAAAAAATGTATGTGAACGTATGTATTCTTATGATATGAAGTATAAGAAACCTAAGATTGCGGATTTGAATAGAGTCATTATCATGTACCTGTGAATACGTTGAACGTTATTGTTGTATTCCAGATTTTCTTTCTCCAGACAACGATTTAATGATGTATTTGAGGGACGGAACCACCGCCGCCGTCTTTGTCAGCTGTCTGCTGTTGTTTATTGCTGATAATCCGGTAAAGACTTGCACCTGTCCAGAAGTCACGGAACATGAACAATTTTGCTCGGCTGAAAACCGTTAGTACTGCTGCTACTTAATTACTTTGAAGGCCATAAGTCACCGATAAATTTGACTCTTAGATATTATGCCACTTATAATATATGTTTCAGTTAGTTGAGTATGTTAATATATATTGATATATTTGCCATCTAGATGGCTTATACCCAAACTGATGAATACTAAAACCTTTTTCTGATAATCTACGCACTTAAGGACTCTAATTCTACCGTCGGCGGATGTTAACAACCTATTTATTTATTAGTTCATTAATTATCCATATTCTATCAATTATAGTTTACACAACAATCACATGTTTCTTTAGTTTCTAAATTATAATGCTTATGTTGTTTTGGAAATTTTGCAAAAGACCGAGATAAAATGAAATGAGGTTGAGAAACCCATGTATATAGCGCTAGATCTCAATATTCAGCAGCAACAACAATTCTGGATTAGTTAACCCTTTAATAATGATTTGTATTTAGACTGCTTTTTAGAAAATTCAGAATGATATATATATATACAATAAAAAGACATCACATTGTTGTTTATCAATCAATCAATTGATGCAAATGAGCAAAGATAACAAGAGGAACATTACAGCATTTATAGACCTGTTAAAGAAATCTTCCATCATTCATATGACAACATTCGTTTTATTCTTAGTGCAAATGTACTTGAATGAGTTCAGATTTGCTTTTTGATATCCATATATTCATCTGTGTAGTCCATCAAGAGAGATTTAATTAGAAAGCATTTAATAGTCACTCACAACATGTTTTTGTGGGTAAAGATTAGATTAACTAGACATTGAATACGACGGAAATGAGTAATGAATTTCGCCCATGTTATCATTTGTGTTCTTATCTTTCTCCCTCGACGTATTGCCAGTTGTGCAGTTAACCGTTCTGGAAGAGATAGAGCCAGAGAGCGAGGATGATTCAGTCAGCTCTGAGTTTTACCAGTATAAAGTCCAAATTGATAAAGTCTTTAAGGTTTGAAGCCTCTAAATATTTGTAATCCTCTGAATTTATACCCACAAAAAAATCGCTTTGATATATTGGGTACGGGCAATCAAGCATTATTATCACGAATAATGTTAATATATATATATATATATATATATATATATATATATATATATATATATATATATATATATATATATATATATATATGTATACATACATACATACATACATACATACATACATACATACATACATACATACATACATACATACATACATACATACATACATACATACATACGTACATACATACATACATACATAGACACACACACACATATATATATATATACATAAATACATACATACATACATACATACATACATACATACATACATACATACATACATACATACATACATACATACATACATACATACATACATACATACATACATACATACATACATACATACATACATACATACATACATACATACATACATAGACACACACACACATATATATATGTATATATGCAATCCTCTGAAATTATAACTTCAAAATGAAAATAGAATGTTTTGTTTGGTTCATTAATGTCACTTTGATTTTTAGTGGAAGACCTATCAAGAATAGTCCTCACGAATAATTTCACACTTGCAACATCTTTTTAGTAACTGTTACGCACAGACAAATATGGATGTTTATATGGAACGTACGTTTCGAAACAATATATATTTATCCAAATGTATTTTCCATATAAATACCCATATTTGTCTTTGTGTATCGGTTGCTTAGAGGTTACAACAGTTAAATTAGTGAAAATAAAATGTTTTGTTTAGTTTTGCTTTGGTGTGCAGGGAAGGCCTATCAATCATAGTCCTGATGAGTAATGATTCCAAATGAATCTTGCATATAAACACCCGTATTTGTGTGTGTGTGTAACGTTTTTCAAAAAAGAGGTCGAAGGTTCGAATCTCAAGAGGGCATTCTATTTGCTTTTTTGTATTTTTATGTCCAAAGTTTAATTTAAACTCGCTAATTGCAATTGTTTTGAAATGTTTTCTGGTATTTATAGTTATAACTTGAAAATTCATCACCATCGTTTCTTTTCATGTTGGGTAATTGCTAGTTTTTTAAATATGCAGGAGAATCCCTGTAGCTTGTAATGAAACTGTTTACTGATCTCGTTTACTTGATACAAATACAAAGCATTGATATACAGAAAGTATCTCTTGGATGATTTAAATCATAAACACCTTCGGATAACCCGGGAACCAAATGTACACTTTTAAATTCGTCTTATCGTTTAAACAGCTACCATAGTACTCTTCTCCTGATGCTCAACAATGAGTAATTCTTTACTGCCTCACTTGCGTTTTACTAGAATTTAGACATAAGTTCAAAATCAGTACAGACATTCTCTTTCTATATGATATATATATATATATATATATATATATATATATATATATATATATATATATATATATATATATATATATATATATATATATATATATATCACATATACATATATGTATGTGTGTGTTTATGTATGTATTTATTTATGTTTGTGTGTGTTTATGTATATATATATATATATATATATATATATATATATATATATATATATATATATATATATATAAAGAATACAAATCATATGGCGAATAACAACCCTTTTAAGCGTGTACTCGATCCACCAAGGGATCACGTGTGTCAGGCATTAATTAAAATAGATGCAATAAACTGAACAAGAACAGTACGAAACTAGTAAATAACTAGTTACTAGTTTCGTACTGTTCGTCGTCAGTTTATTGCATATATATATATATATATATATATATATATATATATATATATATATATATATATATATATATGTGCTTGGAAAACTTAGTGTTGAATTAGGCAAAAAGTATCTCAGATTATTCCATAAGGATTTATTCTGCGCGGAGATGACCATCATTTTAGGTTATGCATAGAAAACCAGACTGTACTTGTAGATAAAACAGACTAAGATGTGACACAATTAATAAAGAAAATATCGAATAAATACAAATCTTGGTTTGCGCGTAAAATCTAAAAATCTTTTTTAACCAAATATTGCTGCTTTGCACAATTTTGCCAACAATGTTCTAGTTTGCTTGTCGTACAACAAGCATCTTTCTTTTCTGTCGATTTGTTAATTGTATCGCATAATCTTTGTGAAACACCGTCTGCCTTAAGCAGCAATAGAGGATTAACACAAGAATTGGAAAAGATTGATGCTCACTATAATGGCAGACTGGTTGTCAGTTTTTGTAAGAGTTCAGGTAGTGGTAGTGAAACCGTTTCTGAAAAAGGAAAGAGAGAATGCTTGTCATTGTTTAGACTAGTGACTTTACGTAATGAATGTATGGGATAGGAGTGGAGTGTTATGATGTGCACGGTAGAACTTAGTGCGCGACGGAAATGAGAATTACTAAAACTTTATTTTTTAAAAGTATTTTGCAACATATTTTAACTTCCAAATTTTGTTTGTAAGGTGGTTTCACAGAACCGTTCCATTCTCATACCACCTATTCTTTGACCAATTGCTAATAAGATATTTGTTTAAAATGACAGGGCCATATTTTTACGTATCAGATTGAAATACAAACCTTTGTAGCCTACGACATATTACTTATGTTAGCAAATTTACAACGAGGAGATGTGTTTTGTATTGAATGTCAAAAGAAATACTGGAATAATTATTTGCTTTATCCGTAATTCTATGGAACACACTAGAAAGAACATAAAATACACAGTACTACAAACTTTTTACTGCAGGAGATTTTATTTCTTTGCAGTCTTCCAAAGGCCTGACTGTCCAAGCAGGAATTGATTTTCAGACTCCAAGAGAAGCAAAATTGTGTTTCCTGCACCTTTACACGGGAAGACAATACCTGCTCGAGGGTATGATATTTTGCATATGTATTCTATACTCAAGCGAACTTATTCTGAAGGTAACATAAAAAAAACTTTCCTCCCTTTGTGGGTCAACTTCATATATTTAAAGATATTAATAGTTTAGATATGAAAAACATATAATTGCTCCTCGTTTTATCTGCATCTATCATTTTTGCTTTTCTCTTATAAACTTAATTCATTTCAATGTATTTGTTTAATGTGCACAACATTGGTAATAAACAGTGCAAATATTTAATTGATGCAGAAGTTATCAAATGTGATTTATACATTGCCTATATGCTTTCCTAATCCTAATCGTTAAATATGTAAATTAAACTAAGTAGATT
This sequence comes from Potamilus streckersoni, assembly GCA_016746295.1. NCBI lineage: Eukaryota > Metazoa > Mollusca > Bivalvia > Unionida > Unionidae > Potamilus > Potamilus streckersoni. Next base: position 2,229,738 of record JAEAOA010000534.1, read on the forward strand.
CTTTCGCTCTTCAGTTGATTATTATAACGATGTCCTGAGCGCCAACGCCTGCTCGTGGATACGGAGGACGGACCATGCACCTGCGTCTGTTCCAAAATTATCGGTGGATGAATATCGAAAGACTTGTGACGTGAAGACAGAAACCATGATTGAATAATGTGATTACAATATAAGTGTCATTAAAGTTGATAAATATGTAGAGTTGGATCATTGATTTCATTGGATGGTGAACTTAATGCAGAAATTTCAGAGAAAGAAGTTTCTGCATAAACGGGATCTGAAAAATAAATAATACATAATTATTATATACAAATATATGTGGAAACGAAACAAACGTTAGCTTATTAGCGGCGAGATTGTGCTGTTTTCCCATCAGATCTATTTTTAATAATGGAAAGTAGCTGTGATGTTAAATGAACCTTATTTTACAACTATTTCACGGTGTTTATTTCAAAGAATGTTCTTTGAAATCGTTCTTCAAAAAATTTCATAGATTTAATTCCATTTATTTTCCTTGTAATTATAGTTGACGGACAGAATGGGGCATCGTAAAATATTTATTTTGCAAAGCCAATTCCTAAACAAAATATGTATTTAAATTCTATATTTCAATTACTAACAATATTAACAGGTAAATATTCGAAGTTTCCTGAGATCGAACTGAATAAATACATTCATACATCACTATTAGCGTGTCTGAATTTTGAGATTGGGTAAAATTATAAATGTGATGATGTTTATTACAAAGCTCCTGATAGTTAGGCGTGTAGGAACAGGTCCTTAGACGTCTTCATTTCAATTTCAACAATAACTTTCATAATACGAATACTATAAGGTAAATAAAATCAATACGGCAAGCATATAAATTGTTATTAGATACTATAAACTAAGTGGTCATACAGCAGTTGTCAGATATTTTTTTGATGACTACAGAAAATCAATATGCATCCAAGGATTCTATCACTACTCTGTAATGTCCATACATGTTTTCGGCAAAAATCGTACAGAAATGCCCTTTCCTGTTTATACGTTTCTAAAACAAATCCCCAAAACTAACATAAGGTAAAATCGTAAACAAATCCACAAAACTGATACTAAATCAAAGTTATTCTGACCCCAGCGACATGCAGTTAGTGTAGACTGTGGAACTGTTTACGAATTGTGAGCAAAGATTTTAACGTGTGCAATAATAGTGTCCAAACGATGATAAGAGTCCATCTTTCTTAATACTTGCATGATTCATACATGGTACCTAATTTGATAGGCATCCGATATGTCTTCATAATCAATATCGAACAAGAAAGGAAACCAGGAGCAGAACTGAAAAATAAAATTAGTCACAAATGTGATTTATCCGCGGTGGCTTGATAGCAAAGAGTTCGTATCGTGACCAGAGACATGCGAGTTCAGCTCTAACCATCAAATCAGCCTGGATGAGCTATCTTAATGAGTATATGAAGAATGCACATTATTCTATTTGCCCAGGCTGTATGATATTGATATATCGTAAAACACACACACACACACACACACAAACACACACAAACACACACGAAAGTCTACAAAGAAGTATCGAATTATACAAAGATTCTCAGCTGTTCAATAATACAGCTGACCACGATACATTTTGGAAGTAGAGAACATCAAACTACTACAAAAAGCTATTATCCACTTCGCCAAAAGATTATAATTATGGACAACAGAAAGGAGGGAACCTATGCTGCTCAGTTCGTAAGGTAAAGGAAATTATTAGTAGTTTCACTTGCAATTTATTTCAATCCGTTCACAAACTGCATGATGTTAACCTTCATTATGTAGTTCACAAAATATTGCCTTGATTGCTATTATCGCTTAAACGTCAGGATCATTATAGACACATATCAAAGCAATACATGTGTCGATATATCTTTTCTACAATGATAGTGAATTACCGGCGCGTCACTTTACTCCAAAATACTCATATAATAGCAACAGTTATAAAAATGGTCCAAAACATCAATGATTTTTTTCCCCGTATTGTTGGGAAGAATATTTTTACTTATAAAACAAATACAGATAAATGATTATGTTTCTTTTCTAAGAATAAATAATTATCTTTTAGTCCGATGTAATAATAATAAACAAGACATAATTAATGAAAGCTCAGAAAGTAAAGTTGAGAAAGAATTCCGTTTTAAACTGCGTTAAATACTCTTTCAGTTTTGTGGGTTAACAGCCAAAAACTTTGTACCTAATCAAACATTTACTTTGTCAAAAAAATATATATTGAAAGTGAAGACTACCAAACAGATTAGTTCAACGTTTCGATTGAATGAGAAAACGTTTACCAAATGCACCATAATCAACTCATCCTTACTCCATGGCTTCAAAGATGACGCGATAAAAAAGCATCGATAAAAGCGTGCTGCAGGAAATATATGCTTTGTCCAAGCAATTGAAGGAAATTCTATACTAGCATACGTAAAGTTCAGAATGAAAGTATGTTTATTAAATTTAAAAAGTTCTGGTTTGGGGAATTGCACAGGTATTTAAATGAATGTGTAATCTTTCTTCCAAACGTATGGTGTTTTTACTAAGCAGACCTGAAACATATGATAAATGTATTTACGGCTTCTATTACAAACAAACATCTTTTATGTGTAATCATGAAATCTTATCAAGCTTTCGCATAAGAAAATATACTTGATAAATATTGCATTTTAATATACTTTTTTCTTTTGAATCAATCATAAAATTATGGATATGTTTACGTTTGTCGATACTCTCTGCCAAATTTTTTCTTTTAATGTTAATTAATCTTTTTGTTCACTTACTACTAAAGTGTACTTTTAATGTAATTAAAGCATTATATATATATATATATATATATATATATATATATATATATATATATATATATATATATATATATATATATATATATATAGATAGATAGATAGATAGATATCGCAATAAGATACATTTTACCTGCAATTGATATTTATCTAGATGCATCCGGAACGGTTCGATCATTTATTTCAAACATGGTCAAAATGGACACGAAGAACAATATGGTCATTTTTAATTTAAAAATACGAAGTGAGGCACAACATGTTTTAATTAAAATTGATTTTAAATATAAACAATGTCAAGGAAAATAAGTGACAAAGCCATTAAAGGCAAACGATGCAAATGCTGTTTGACAGAAAAAAGAAATAAAGAAAAAAAAATTACATAAATATGTTAAGAGAGACAATCAGAGAGATTCGCACAATCCATAATTCCTAAACACTTCAACTCCTGTATATTAGCCTTTTATAACGCGAGGGAAACTCTAATACGCAAAATCGGCTCCAACCTACCAATCCAGAATCTGATGTATTGGAGAATCCTGGTTAAAAGCTGATACCAAAATCAACGTTATTAGCTGCCACTATAGACACGATGAAAGGCAGATTATTAATTTGCAGGCAACCTTAACCAGCAACAGGATGACAAACGACTGAACATTGTGTTATAGTGAGTACGCCATTTTATTGATATCATTAATGATATCTGCGGTAAATTTGTAGGATAAATTAATCCTACCTCGTGCTTGTTCTGGTATTTCTGCCTGTTCTGCATCTGCAGGTATTTCCAGGCCTGTTTGATCAGCAGCTATTTCGGCTGGAAGTTATCTCATAATCTTTTTTTCTTGGTTCTTTCTGCTGTTTTACGAGTTACCTCAGCTGTTTTCTCTAACACATGTTGAATACCTTTAGTGGTCTCAGTGATAGGTTTAAATAATTGTTTTGTGCCCTCTTCAAATACAACTTGAGATTCCTGACGTAATTGTAGCTGATGTAACAGAATCACGAACAGGTAAATATTTTGCAATTGCTTCTAGTCGTTCTCGAGCTATTTTAGCTGAGTGAGATTCTCCATTATTCGTTATTAATACAAATTTATAACAGATGTTTAATTGAATTGAGTGCCGGTTCACAAGTAAACGAAACCAAAGATAAAATAAATATTTTATTAATTACCATGTCTTTCTGCAAATTTATTATAAAAATATACATTTTATGCTCAAAACGCATTTACAACCCCCCGAGTGGCTGAGTGGTCTAAAGCGCTGTCCGTTACGGATCATTGCCATCTCACCTCTGTCTTCGTGGGTCGGTGGTTCTTTCCGGTGATTTCCCGGTTTCTTCCTCCACCATTAATACTGGCCGCCATGAATAGCCTATCGTGTGCTGAAAAATGGCGTTAAGCCGAACAACAACAACAACAACAACCAATGATATTAGAGTATATAATAAAGAACGATAACTATGCTCCGGGGGCCCCGAGTGGCCGAGTGGTCTAAAGCGCTGTCCGTTACGGATCACTGCCATCTCACCTCTGTCTGTGTGTGTTCGAGTCTAGGATTCGGCTAATGTAGATATGTGAGAAAGCTTGCCAGTTGCTTCTCGTGGGTCGGTGGTTCTTTCCGGTGATTTCCCGGTTTCTTCCTCCACCATTAATACTGGCCGCCATGAATAGCCTATCGTGTGCTGAGAAATGGCGTTAAGCCCAACAACAACCAACAACCATAACTATGCTCTGAATTTATATTGAGTAATAGACAATTATGTCCCTTTGCAGGAAATGTAATTGAAAGTTGAGGTTTCAATTCAGACATAATATATCGTTTTTTAGACAATTGTTACCTATTTATCTGATTTTACAAACAATTAGGTGTTAGTGAACAACAAAAGTGCAAGAGGGAGAGATACTATAATTCGAGTCAATTTACGTATCTCAGGTCAAAAGTTATTTATAGCTTCGTAATACATCCTTTAACGGACGATAACTCATGCAAAAAGTATAATGTGATTATATGTATGGCATATTTTTGTATTATGTTTGAAAATTAAGTCAAATTCACGCTTCTGTTCTAAATTAATTAAAATTTTTATTCAGTATATACTGATCGTACATAATTTCCTTGGGCATTCTCGTACGTAAGTTCCGTATATATTAATTATTCGAACAGGAGTATGTAAGACAGATCCGTAGTCTAGTGGAATAAGGGTATGACTGTGGTACTTAAGGATGCAGTTTCGAATACTCGTGGCAGCCAGTGGTGAGAATGGGTGATTATATATATTTATTATCATGTTCATCCAATCGTTAAATGTAACCTCTGACCTTAAAAAGATCATTGACAACTTTGGAGGTCACATGGGGTTTGTGCCGTCCTTATAATTAAGTTAATAGAGATAAGTATATCAGCACCACATGCCCATATGTATATCGTTCATGTTCATACAATAGTTAAATGAGACCTTCTGGACCTACTCGGACGTCAAAGGACAAACGTGGGGTTCGGGGTTCACATAGGTCAAAACGTGCCGTCTGCAAGAATCAAAAATCATGTTCATATATATATATATATATATATATATATATATATATATATATATATATATATATAATAATGTTCATACAATCTTTTATGACCTCTTGACCTACTCCAATGTCAAAAGGCAACCGGGTGGTTCACATAAGTCAAAATGTGCCTTCCGTAAAATCTTCATGACCATATGTATATAATCATGCTCATAGAAATGTTATGTGTAACCTATGACATTACTAAGATGTTGTTTGACAACTTAGGAGGTCACATGGGTTTGTCTTTCGTCTTGCGAATTTTCTCTGGTCTTACTATGTTGTTGTTTGACACCTTAGGGGATCACACGGGGATTAATTCAAATGCCCCTAAACTTACCAGCATGTTATATGACAAGCTGGGAAGTTCATATGGGGTTGTATATTGATTTTATGTTGTTTGATTATTTTCTGTTTTAATAAATATATATCTCGTGTCAGACGAATAACTCAACTACATAGGGTTATTATAGATTAATTAATGACTGAGGAGATTACTTTTGACGCTGTTGTAATAAAGAAAAAATCAGCGTCTTAAAAGCAATGTGACCAAAAAGAATAAGTATGATTTTGATATTGATACTGAATTTATTATAACACTAACACAACTACAGAACAATCACTGTGCAAGTTGTAACACAATAATGTTATGGCAATATTTGACTAGTAATCCAAGACAATTTACCGTAGACAGAATTAATAGTGATCTTGGTCCCACATGTGAAAATGTAATGCTCATCTTTCTTGAATGTAATCGACGCATTGGTTCTAGTTTACATAAGTGAACGTGGTGGTAATTATGTATTTGCAGAAATTGCCTGCAATTGTTCAGGCACAACTCCACGATGAGGGGCAGTAGAATCTAATCTGTAGATTGCAGTTCTTTCACTAAATCTAACCACGCTAGAAATTGTATGTGTGGTCACACTCCAGATAGGGTCAGTAGCTCGTTTCCTTCAACCCTCCAGCTCCCCATGTTCATATAAATATCTCACAATTAAATTACCTAATACTGGTTGTTTACCTCGTTGTCCGTATTCATCGCTATGGGATACATATTCTTTTGTTATTGCATTAGAAGGTTTCATAGAAGTTGCACGAGAAATTTAATTATTTAATGCAGATATCACAACTGGTAACCTTGCAACCCATTTACGAGATCTCTCACAGGACTTAAAGCCAGTAGATATTTCCTTCGCATATTGATATCCAAATATAACCGCTCAGCCAGTGTTCGATTAAATCGTTCAACGATTGCTTGGTAACAATGAATTTCAGTATACCCTTGTCTGATTTTAACGTTATATTTTTTCATCAAAGATGATACTGCACCAATAAATTCTTTGCCAAGATCAACTTGTAATAGCTGTGGCTATCGTAGACCACCACGATGATAACTTCGTTCAAACGCAAATATCTCTTCAGAGGCTGTCTTTGTTGATAATGGTTCTTTTTCTGTATATTTACTTACAACATCAGTGACAGTCAGTGTGTATTTGTACGTGTGTGACTTTTAATAGTATCGAGTGGTGAAAAAAAATGTCTTATTGATGACTTTCATTAGGAACACTGACATCAAAATGTGCATATTTAATTGTTTGTGTGGTGGTAAATAAATTTGCCATATTGCCTGTCGTGCAAACCAATTTTCAGCAACAGAACGTGAAACTTTTGATGCTTCAGCAAGTTTAGTGATCGATGCTTTGCCTCTCAAATACCAACTACGGCTATATTAAATAGATTCCATTATAATAATTATATAATTAATTACCAGCCCCTTGCATTATTTTACTTTTCAAAGCGGATTTTATCAGGAAACTAGCGATCTTTTCTCTGAGAAATTTATTAGGTACAACATTTAATACCTGAATCAGTTTTACATCTGCAAGATGCCGTTACTGTAAATCTTTACTTTTATAAGCACGTCATGAACATGACATGCATGATCAACTTTATTTACTGGATACTCTTCTGGTCTTGGTTGATCTCGATCATCAAATCGGATATCAAATTTAGTTCCAGGACTACATTAATTATATCCAGGAAGGTTTTTCCCACCAGCATACTTAGCCCAATGTAATCCAGGTAATTTCCTAAAGAAGCAGTAATTTCTCCACCAACCTTTGTCCTTGAATCAGACATGGCAATAAATATTTATTTTTGTGAACCACATTTCACACATTTTCCTGTTAATGCACGTCGTTTACTTTTCGTTATTATTATTGTCAATCCAGTGGAGGGCGTAGATAATCTACATCGAACACAATATAGACTCATGTTATTAATAATATGGATACAATAATTGACGTTTCGTTGACACGAAAACAGGAACCAGTAAAGCACCATCCAGCATTACCAAATTCAATAAGGATGATTATAATAGGTCCATCTGGATCAGGTAAAATACAATTATTATTAAATTTCATAATGAAATGGTTGAGATGGAGCAAAATATGTTTAATAGAACCGTCTGTAGATGATCAGCATTGTTTCGAAGAACTTAAGGATTTTAACGAGAAAGAAAAATCAGTTAATAAAGACAATGACAATATTATTGCATTTATCACCGATATTGATGAAACTCCGTCTGTAGATGACTTAGATGGATTCATTAATAATCTCGTAGTATATGATGATGTTATGTTGGACAAATAATCTAATCTAGCTAGAACATTTTCTCTAGGTATACATAAAAGCACAGACGTGATTTATGTTACTCAGAGATATACACAAATACCTAAGGTGATCCGAGATGACCGTAATATTCTAGTTGTGTTTAATGGAGCAGACAGTTATATTCTACAGGTGACATGGATATGATTTAATTTAAAATTTTCTTCTCTAAAGGACAAGCTTTCCCGTTCGGATTTATAACAATAAATCTACATTACCCAAGATCCAGATATCGTATAGGTCTGGATAAAATCTTTGGTTAACCCAGAGCAGTGGAGAGGGTGGAAAGACAACAATTGAGTCGCTTTGCAAGTAAACAAAACAAACAAAATCTTGAAAATAAGTCAATAATAGGATAACAAACTGAGATAACCTGATGCCTTTATTATGCGGTTTATTACCGGTTCTTAACCATGTGGAAATAGGAACGTTAGAGACTTAGCTTTAGCATTATTGACCTTTTTTCCCATCCAGTTGTAGAAACCTTTGTTTTAGGTAAGGGCTTGAGCAAAACTTTGCAAGGTTCACCACCCCTGCTGCTGCAATACTCTCTTCGTTTATTTATCATTCATTTCAGTTTTCGTTCTTGTTTGTTCTGGTTCTTTTTCTGGTTCTGGTTCTTGTTCTGCTTAAAGATCCTTTATATCAGCTATTTCAGAAACAATGTGGTCAATATTATCAAATATTTCTTGTATTGTGTTTATGATTGAGCCAAAGCTATTTCATTTGAAAGTTCTCATATAATCTTTTATCGATTTTTTTGTAGTTGTATGCTATTTTTCTAGTTGCTTTAGCGGTTTTCACCAACGTGGGAAGGAAACCCAAGGTAGCCCTCTTAACCGGTTTAAGTAACTGTCTTGCACCTTCTATAAATTTCACATGAGACTTTTGACTCTCTTGCAAATTTTATTTGACAGAATCGCATACTGGAAGATATATTTTACTTGCCTCTAGTCGCTTCGAGTTAGTTTATTTGTACAAGATTCCACGTGTAGCATATTAAATCAATAATGATGATTTAAAAACGCCATCAGACCGTTACCTTTCTACACACACACGCACACAAAAATAACCTGGTTAGAGGTCTTACTGACGCTTAAAACGGTTGTTGGAAGGCTTTATTTTCGCATAATAAATTTGATCTCTTTACCCTCAAATTTTTATGAAAAATATTTTTCGAAATAAACGCGCCCATCATTTTTATTCGGAAGCTTTATTTTCGCGAAATGATTCTCCTATTATATTATTTGTTCACATCCCCCCAGTATGAAACTAGATAAATTAAAACAAACATGAGATATCACATAGAGTAAAAATTAGTTTCGGTGTGGCTTCATCATTGTAAATATTGGATTTCAGCTGATGAATATAAAAGTCTGGCACGGGTTGGCAATTTAGACCCGAGGCAAATGAAGTGATATTTTACCCACTGACACACGACTGTATAAGATTCTGACTGACCCCAAAGTAGGATTTTATATTGCCCTTCCATACCGTCATAGTAATTAACATCATGTTCATCCCCACTTTGCATGACAGGTTCAACAAAATTATTTTCTATTTTTACCCTACAAAATTACTCCTTTACGATATTTATATGCAAAGGTTATTTCTGTTTCTGTTTCTGGTAACTCATCCAGTGACTGTTAATAACATAAGTAAAGTCGCTTACGTTTTTGTTTTCTTTTAATCCATAAAGGCCACTCAATTTAATTCAAAAAGGATTTTGATGTGCGGGCAAGAGAGCCAGAGTATTAAAAAAATATGTTTTGTATTTCTGACATACCTAAATTTCATCCTTGAGCGAACAGCGTGATAAACTTATATTTGAAAACAATGTCAATGCTATTTAACTTGTACTCTTCATTTGAAAGTAGTTTCTCTTTCAATAAATTCAATGATCCGAAGACAGTGTATCCAAACATTATTTCATAAGGATCAAAACGTAATGATTATTGAACTAATTTCCTAACAGCAAACAAATGCAAGTGAGCATCTTTGTAATTACTTTTCATGATGAAAACAATGTGTCAGAATCATGCTATTTGAAGACTGATAAACTATGTTCAAAGAGCGATGAATTTCTGGACGCACACATTGTGGACATCAAGTATATGTTCCATGATTTGGTGTCAGGAACCGATATCTTATTCAGCTAAAATGTTTGTCAGATGCGGATGTATAATGTGATTGGGCCTATTCTTCCATATCACAAGTGTCACAGAAACCACAGTATTTAAAAAAAAACGTTTAATTTTCGACCAAAAGAAATGATTGAAGATTGTATGATAAATCTAACCGATTTTTTTTTTACATTTTTTAGACAACGAATTTCAAGTCAATATTACCTTGGAATGACAATTTCAATGACCATCTTCACAATATGCACCTCATATTGTCTCCATTTTCTCGTATTTACCGCATTTTGTCCGAAAGCAGCAAACTCGAGAGAACGCGAAGTAAATTGAGGATCAATATATACTAATTGATTAACAATTGGAGCAATGTTGACCACATCAACGACTACTTATTGAATGCCAATTGGAGCAATGTTGACCGCATCAACGACTACTCATTGATTGACAATTGGAGCAACGTTGACCACAACAACGATTACTCATTTATTAACAATTGGAGCCATGTTGAAGACATCAACGTCTACTCATTGATTAACAATTTTGAGCAATGTTGATCACATCAACGACTACTCATTGATTAACAACTGCAGCAATGTTGACCACATCAACGACGTACTTATCAGCGTCTACTCTAAGGAATATTTTTGTGATCAACAAAATTTGTAAGAGCCCTTTTACAGTTTCCCTGGTAACTGTTAGGCAAATATATAACAAAGATTCTCACTCTGAATCAGATCAAATTTGTCATTCAAATATTGATTGTTAATTAAAAGTGGACGAACATCAATGTCATCTCCAGCTAAATGTTTGCCTTGGGATAAACGAACACCTCGATAGGTAAAATCTCAAAGCTTCAACTGTCACGGGTCTGTACACTATGTGTCTGCTGCCACATTGATGTAATGGACAGGGACATTAACAAACCTGCAGACAAAGTATCTGATAACAAATTGTGCCGCACAAAATATTTCCAGAATAAAACACTTTCACTTGAATGGTATCTGAAACAAAGTATCTTATAACAAAATACGTGAAAGGCTTTATGCAGTTTTTATAGATAAGCTTGGCGGCATCAAAAATAAGCGGTATAGAACATTTAGGCATGTATGATTCATAATTCTCTCAAATAGAATAAATTTATTTTGACCTAACCAATGTATATTTTTGAATATAGGATCGTAAACTTATCCTCGTTGAAGTAGATCATTTGGAATTTTTCTGCCTTTATTATGATTACTTTTCAACCTGTAGCAATAAAAAATAATATGCCCTTGCTTCTGACAGTCTAATCCGATGTTTGATTTCTAAAGGAATTTGAATTTTCGATATGATTATTTGATACTGAGATATCTTGTTTTGCCAGAACACTTATGAGAGGAAGACATGCTGATAGATAAAATATTGAATGTCACGGAATAAACAACAGCTGCGTGAGCAGCATCTTTCCAGCTTTCTATCAAGACAGGTATTGACATCAACGTGGATGCAATTCATAAATTCTTCTATTAACATGACCTGTTACGGGTTACCGTAATATTGATCAACCATCTTGGCAGAACATCAAGTAGTTGAGTTTTTGTCGTTGCAAATTCGATAGGAGTTTTGTCCAGTTCCTCTTCTATAATCCTAACCTTTTGAAGTCATGCTTCATTACCAGCTCATACCCCTTGAATATTCATTTCTTATCAACATCATAGTCAGTACAATCTTATACCAATCGTGAAGTTTGGACTTCATGACCTCTGCCAGTAATTACACTTTTTAATAATAAAATCCAATGATATCTTCATTGTTTTTGGTTTCCAGCAATTGTGTCAAAGAAATTAAAATATTTTTATGTTTCTTTTTCCTAAAAACCGTTTGCTAAATGTCACGTATCGGCTTGTTCAAAGTATCATAAAGAAAGAGTTAAGGCAACAAGCTTTGTAAATTTTTGACAAAAATAATTTATTTTCCTAGAAAACATGAAAAAATATAAATATGCTAAACAAGACTTAAGGTTTAGAGGAATGATTCAAATTGTTTGTTCAAAATAGAAGCATACATCCTGTACAAAGTTCTAAACAAAGCCTGAAGTGTCTAAAGTTCCGGTCCGAAATTGCGGATGACCACGTCCGACGAAGGCTAACAGAAAATTCCAGAATTTACACAATAAAGCACAGTTTGTGTTGTTCCATTCCAATTTAGAATATTTTCGGAAAAAATGTCTTTGTCCAAATCAGTAATGTTGTTCTCCAGGAAAACAATTATTCAGAAAAACGACGTAAAATTTGCTCCTCTAACAAAACATGTTGTTCTACGTAGAGATACGAACAGACAACTTCTTCTAGCACAAAAATACCTTTTAAGGAATTAAAAGTTGTAAAACTGACTTTACGACTCATTGACTGTGTATGACTCTACTACGACTGCCTTTCTGTGACTTTACGTCTTACAAAAATACCACGGTATATAAACGAAGCTAAAAACGTTGTATGAATTAAACGCGCACGAGGACGCATGAAATTTCGTAATACTTCTGGACATTTGGGAAGCCTGACCAAGTATCAGCCAATCGTTTT